>QLOJ01001334.1:0-15505 GCA_003313625.1 Tricholoma saponaceum
TTGGGATGAAACTTTCAGTGATTATAAATTTACACCTAGGCAATTAGAGATTATGAAATACTTCAACATTAGATATAAATGCAATGATGCTAGAGATGATTATTTTGCTCAGTTGAAGCAAGGTAATGCCTCAGGTGCATTTTCATGGATGACACAAGAAACTATGGATGACTTGGATGATATTGATCCATATGATCAAGGTGGTGACTTTGGTGATGAGGACCATGATGATGAAGAATATGATACCAACAAATATGCAGGCCTTGGTAAAAATGGCAAGCAAAAACAAGAAGAAATGGAAGCAGCCAAGATGGATGTTAAAGAAGCTGGCTGGCTTGATGATTCACCAAATGGACTTGATAAAATTGACAAAAAGCCCATAAAGCCTACAGTGAATAGATTTAGCAATCAATGAAAGTCTACAATCAGTAACTTGAAGCAGAAAGTACTTTCTGAAAGAAATAAGCATATTCCTAAAAACAAGTCAAGCACTGCAAAGTCTAAAACTAATCCCAATGAAAATGATGTCAAAGTTGTTGATCAGAAATATCTTACTAAAGATTTCAAAGCAAAGTCCAAAGCTGCTCAAAAATTGATTGAAGATACTCTAAAGAAATTCAACTTGAATACTAAGCAAGAAAGAGCCTTCAGAATTATTGCCAATCATGCTGTGAGCCCTCAAACTGAACAACTGAAAATATACTTGGATGGTATGGGAGGCACCAGAAAGTCTCAAGTTATTAAGGCAATAATTAGTTTTTTCAATGAGAGAAATGAATCACATAGATTTGTAACACTTGGGCCTACTGGAACTTCAGCTGCAGTCATTAGTGGTTCAACTTACCATTCATTCTTGGGTATACAAAGTGGTGGAAGATCCAAGAGAAATAAAGCTACCAATATTGCTCAATTGAAACCTGCTCAGCAAGAAGCTGCAATTGGAAAAGTCCTTTGGCATCAAGTGATTACAGTTGTTATTTTGAGAGAAAATATGAGACAAAAAACTCAGACACTTGAAGATGCAAAATTAAGAATTGCACTTGTCAATATGAGATATGGAAAATGTACACCTGAGGATATTTCTTTCTTAAGATCTAGAGTTGCTGGTAAAAGACCTGGTCAGCCCAATATTGCAGCCAAAGAGTTCAGAAATGTGGCTATCATTTGTGGTAGACATACTCAAAAAGACCAATTCAACTTGCTTGGTTCTGAGAGATTTGCAAATGATACTAAGGTAGAATTCATCCATAACCAACAAACGTCACGTGCCGTTACTTTTCCGTGACATGCTCGTCTAAAATAGGAGAAAAATCCACAAAATGGTTGCTGGACTCGTTCCACCCCTTCTCTTCAAATTCTGCTTTCAGAGAAGTCTTCTAATATGTATTAAGCTGCTATATACCAAGTAGTTTAGAATAGTAATAAGTACTGGGTCAGGAATTCCAAAAGTAAGATTATCTACAGATCAACTGGAATGATTGCGAGATAAAGACAAACTATAAACAAATTTAAGACCATTATAAGGTGAGTAGGATATGAGCAGATTAAAATATGAAGAGGTCTGAAGAAGCATGTGTTTTTGCTTAAATTAGCTGTGCTTTCTCGAGGTCGTCCATCAAAGTCTCAGGAAGGATGCGATGGCCACGGTATTTCCGTGCTGCCCAGGCTGCCTGTTGGCCGTTGAGACCTTTGGCATATGCATCCATGAACCGCCATGAACGATTTGCAAACCTTAAAATCAGTGATAAGTAATTGCTATAATTAGAATATACTGCAAAACTAACCGTCGCATCGACACAAGAGGAATTGCATCGAGAGCCGCTAATGCATTTCTCTTGAGGTGATCCTCTCGCGATGATTCCAGATTTAGTCGATAGAGTCGTTTAGCATAGCCCCAGCACTGTTCTATGAAATTGAGCTCGCAGTGAAACTTTGGCAAGAAAATAACCTGGAAGCCACGAGCCTCACAAGCAGCTCCAAGAATAGTGTTGACATCTTGAAAATCTGGTTGGTTGAAAAGAATTCGGCGGCAGCAACAGTTCAACGCAGGTGGAGCACATTTGAAATTTTTGCACTCAGCACGTAATTTTTGTGCATCTGCAAAGCCTCACTCTTCTAAAATTACCGCCATACCTTTAAAAACACCAGCACATTCATGGCCATCAGGGAAATACAGAGACTGTACTGTCCCATCTGTTAGCATGCTATCTTGCATCTGGATTTTATGCTTTTTGATTGATCCATCGGTGTTGTACTCCAGGTTACCATCCACATCGCGTTTCGACACCTCAATGCCCCAGTTTGTGCCTGGTTTCGGGATATACTTTGGCATATTTCGTGCTGTGACAGAACCCTCGGGACGCTTGAGATGGCTCGGTGCATTGTCGTAGATAAATTTATGTTCATACTCAGGATAATATTCCATGAGAATGTCCATAGCTGTGTTGGCCTGTTCCTCGATATCTTCGCTTGTGAAGTAGCCGTCTCAATTTTTTCCTGGTTTCATTACACACCGCGCATTTTTTTTTCCATCAGGTGACTGTAGCCATCCAAAATCTGCTGAAACGAAATCCGCAACCATAAGTGATGCACCCTCACCTTTGACATATGGTTTTGGAGCTGCATCCTTATGGTACCAAGCCTTCTTGCGTCAGTCGTGTGCATAAAATATGACCTCATCATGAAACCAGGCAATGACTCGCTTGCCATTGACACCGTCCACCTCAGGTAGGTTATCTTTTGTCCAGGTATACATCTGATCTTGAATCTCGCGCCATGCAGGTAGAAATTTGTGATCACGATACCACACAACATCTTCTCACTCATGACCATCAGCATACTGCCCCTTCTTCGGTGCCATGAAATGGTAACCAAGTGTTTTGAGGTATCGTCGTGCCGTTGACTCCGAGATATTTTTAGTAATTCCATGCTTCTCCTTGATATCCGCACGAGCCAGGAACTCAACCACCTTTTTTGCAGATATCTCCTTTCCAAGCTCCTGCAGATAAAGATTGATTTCCATCGAAAGATCCTCATCCACCAGTAAGGACTCATTCCATTCTCCATAAGGATTGAGTGGCAAGACAGTGCGATCTTTGATGAATTGCCTCGAGAGCCGTGCAAGCTGCCATGCACAATATGTACCTCGTCCCAAAGAAATGGCAGCCTGACATGCTGATGCACCCCACTTATCATAGGTACTTGACTTCGAATTAGTGAAGAGATTTAGCAAAGTTTGCATTCCCTCCATTCGGATCCATGCAAATGGATCAATGTGAGGGTCCGTGTATCCTGCACCTTTTGTCCTCGGAGGACGCAAGGTGTTCTTCAAATTTCTCAAAGCCTCCGTTGCCTGGACTTGGGATGGAGCTTGGTGCTCCTGGCCGTTGAGCACAGCCGCGGGAACCACATCGACATCTTTGATGACATCAGTATCCTTGTCCAGTTCTTCCTCAGGCTCGGGATCTTGAATCAATGAAGCCATCATTATATCCTCACTTGGATCATCATCACATGGCTGGGATGCTATAGGAGGAGCATCTGGCTCCACTGGTGGTGTCACCAATGTGTAAACATGCACATATTGCCAAGGAGCACTAGATGGGAGGGATTCTGACATGCTGGCTCGATATTCAAGTTTTCCATAGAATGAGGGAGCCGGCACTTCACTTCTTGCTTCCACACTTGGCTCTGGAACTGGGTCCCACACTGAACGACGCGTCAACGTGTCGCCATCACGATGCTGATCAGAACTATTTTTGAATGCGCACACTGGGTCCACAGAAGGACTGATCTGATATTAGGTACGTGAAGTGTTGAGTTTTAATTTATCAAGCAATCACGGCAGTGACATACGGCAACAATGTTTTCCTTCTTGCTGCTATGGCGGGCCTTGTGACCAATGTCGCATTTCCTTCGCTTCTGTGACTCTAGCAACTGTGGGAGGCCCTTTGCAAGATTGGCAATCCTTGACAGTGATAATTTCCGCTTAGCTCCCATGCGGCCGGCGCGTTCAGAGCAAGCCATGAGGTTTTTCGAGACGCGACGCGCCGAAATTGACGTGTTCACGCGTTATTTTGATTAAATTGATTTCTCTACAAGATCTTACATAAATTTGACTATCTCAGGTTCTGCACTAGCTAATTTAAAACATTTCCCTGAGAACACTTTGTGTATAAAGTGTCTGTGTGCCACAGAGAATTAAATTTTGTAAAAAATTCCTTGTTTTGGACATTGTCACGCTGATCATGTGATGTTCGTTGATTATGGATGAATTCTACCTTAGTCAAAAATTGACCAACTTCTATTCAATTGACAAGTAGGGCAAAGAGATTGATCCTGCAGAGAAAGAAAAATGGGGCAAGTCCAAGGCTGCATCTAAATTAAAACACAAGTCAAATGAGATAGAATTTGATGACCAACTTCATATATGGAAAGTCAAACATGGTGCAACTGATAACTTTGCTGGAAAATTATCATTATATATTGGCATGCCTGTAATGATCAGAAACAATAATGCTACTGAACTTGGAATTACAAAAGGTCAAGAAGCCTTTGTAGTTGGATGGAAAGATAAAAATGGTCCACATGGAAAAAGAGTACTTGATACACTATTTGTAAAATTGGACAAACCATCTAAAGATATCCAAATTGATGGTCTACCTTTAAATATAGTACCAATTGTTATGGCTAATAAAACAATTCCCTGTATATTTCCAAATGATCTAACAGAGTCTATTGACTGTCAACAAGTCTGGATATTGCCTAACTTTGCAATGACTGATTATGCAGCCCAAGGCAAAACTAGACCTTTCAATGTTGTACATCTCAACAGTTGTCATTCACACATGTCATATTATACTGCATTGTCTAGAAGTGCAAGTGCTGCTGGAACAATTATTGTGCAAGGATTTGATCCAAGTAAAATTACTAGAGGATGCTCTGGCTATCTCAGACAGGAATTCAGAGAACATGAGATTCTTGATGACATTACAAGACTTAGATATGAAGGGAAATTGCCTGAACATGTTTAAGGTGGTCTTTGCAATACTCTGATCAGAAGTTACCAGAATTGGAAAGGAACTTCTTATGTACCAGAAAAAACTGATGCACTACTAAGATGGTCTTTAAATAATCCAATGGAAATGCTACAAGTTATTACTGATAGTCCTTGGCAAATGTTGGATAAGTCTAAAAAGGCTAAGACAATTACAAAGTCTGCTACTTATGTATCTGCTAAAGGTAGTATTCCAGTTAAGCATGTCTTAGATGAAGATAAGGAGAATTTACAAGTCAAGAAAAAGAGAAAGACCTCTAAGTCTAATGACTCTTTGGAATCTCCTTTGGGACTTCAATAGGATAATGATAATTATAGCTGCTCATATGATGCACTTTTTGGAATTCTATATAATATATGGGTATTAGATCCTAAGAAATGGTCTGAAGAGTTTGCCTTTATAAATTCAGAGTATCTTGGTGCATTGGCTAAAGGTTTCAAGAAAGTTAGAAAAGACAAAGCTAGTATTGAGAATATTAGAGATTCTATAAGACTTGAACTTCATGAAATATGTCCAGAAGATTTTCCTTTGGGTAAAAGTTATGCAAGTGTTGGAGATCTTGCCTTTAGAATTCTATCTCCTGATAAAGTTATTTCAGAGTCACAGCTGGTTTGCTCTGAGTGTGATTATGCAGAAGTTGAAGTTGATGGTAACCTTGGTCATATATTGCATGGACAACCTCATGGTACTCCTGTATCAACTTTGAAATGGATTGCTGGACTTGAAAAGTCTACAAACACAAGAGGCAGAGCAATATATTACCCTGGACAATATGCTGAGAATAATAAGAGAAAAAGACACTTTCTCTCAAGGGAAAAAGAAAAGGAACCATCAGTAAAAATATATTGTTTTCCCACATTTTTCTTTTTGTTCTTGCATAGCAAAAACAACTCTTCCATTTCTAAGAGAAAATCAGGTGAAAATGAAGGGGAAATATTTCTTTTTTTTCAACATTTTCTCTGTTTTTGGGGAAAATAACTTTTTTTCTCCTGGCTTTTACAATATTTTCTCTTTGAAACAGATTAGTTATTTTTCCACAGAGAAAAAAGTGGGAATGTATGGGAAAATAATCTTTTTCCCCTAAATTTTCACAAGTTTTTCTCCTGGAAACAGATTAGTTATTTTTCTGCAGCAACCAACACTGTGGGCATTGGCTGACAAATGCACTGGATTGAGTGTGAATAAATGGAGAATAAACTTTTAGATTATCCATATTAAAAGCATCAGATAAAGTGTGAATAAATTAAAAAATTCTTCTATGATTACTTCTGCTTTTCATCTCTGCTTTTTTTTAAAATTTATCTGAGGAAGAAAAGGAGAATATATTGAAGTGGATATATTTTGGATATATTTTCAGACTGATTCTACATTTTATGATTGAATAAATGATGGATGTTTTGACTCCCATATTTGTTCATAGAATAAAATTTGGTTGTGCTATTTTAAACACTTTCCTTAAATGGAGATTTTAACTTCATTGTGATACATGACAAATCAAAATCTCCATTTAAGGAAAGTGTTAAATATAGCACAATCACATTTTATTCTATGAACAAATATGGGAGTATAGATTGTCACAACATCCATCATTTATTCAATGCATAAAATGTAGAATCAGTCTGAAAATATATCCAAAATATATCCACTTCAATATATTCTCCTTTTCTTCCTCAGATAAATTTTAAAAAAAAGCAGAGATGAAAAGCAGAAGTAATCATAGAAGAATTTTTTAATTTATTCATACTTTATCTGATACTTTTAATATGGATAATCTAAAAGTTTATTCTCCATTTATTCACACTCAATGCAGTGCATTTGTCAGCCAATGCCCGCAGTGCAAATGGAGGAAAGTATGAGAAAATATCATATTTTTACTAATGGTTCCTTTTATTTTTCCCTAGTGAAAAAGTGTTTTTTTCTCTCATTATTCCCAACATATTCCCTGAGGCAATATATTGCTGTGCCTCTTGTGAAAAAAGAAATGTCCAGATTGTTCTAGAAAAATGGTTGAGCAACAGTATTATACTGCTATTCCAAAACTAATGATATTTGAATATCCAAATATGGATATCAAAACTAGTCATTGCATCAAGTTCAGTAACAAAACAGTATTGAATTTGAGAGGTATTGTATACCATGGTGATAATCATTTTACTTCTAGAATTATTTCACCTGATGGACATATATGGTTCTATGATGGAAAGTCAACTAGAAGTGCATGTGAGGATGATGGATACTTACAGACTATATCTGACAAAGAATTGAGAACTTGTCAAGAAAAAAGCTTGGTTCTTGCTGTATATGCTTAGAGTTATATACTTGTAGTAGGTTGTATTAATAGATTAGTACTAAATGTAATTGGCTTTCTGTCTGAAAAATAAATGGCATAATAAATTGAAATGATGTGATTATATAAAGTCACATGACTGAAGCTGGTTGTACTGTGAAATGATGTGATTATATAATATAAAGTCACATGACTGCAGCTGGTTGTACTGTGAAATCATGTGATTATATAAAGTCATGTGACTGAAGCTGGTTGTACTGCATAGCCACATTATATACTTATAAAAATTTTACACTTGAATTATTATAACTATTTATTGATCTTCTGCTGCTATATTTATTATTTTTAAGTTGTCAAGAAAAAAACTTAGTTCTTGATGTGTATGCTTAGAGTTATGTACTTGTAGTAAATTGTTGAATATCTATATATTGATAGATTAGTAACAAATGTAATTGACTTTCTGTTTTGATGTGATCTATCATATATGGAATATAGTGATGTTATATATCATTCTGACCAGTTTTTCAGGCTGAGTTTGAAAATGACCTTTATGTAGTTATGTGATATACTGTATATAAAACATACTAATGTTGCATATTATTTTGGCCAGGTTTTCTGAATCTGAGTTTAAATTTATTAATTTGATCAAGTAGTCAGGTAAAATATAGTAGCATTAAGTTCCTACTGTATTTCTGTTATCATAACACACTCTTCAAGTAATTAAATGTAACATTGTTATGTGAAATATGACATTATCAAGATATCTCTTTTGTATTTTTTTGTCTTAACACACACTTCAGATGATTAAGCATAATATCATTATGTGAAATATGGCATCATCAAGATAACCCTTCAGTATTTTTTATCATCATTACACACACTTCGAATAATTGATTAAAGTTTGAAAAGAACTTTGACAAGATAAATTAGACAGATTTATGCAAGACATCTGGGATCATATTAAAGTTGAAAGAAAACAGATCAGTAAAAGTAAATGAAAGTGGTAATATACTTAATGAAGCCTTGCAATTTACATACTAATCATCATCATCCTTCTCTTCATTTACCTCCTTCTGCTTTTGATTTTCTAAAACATACCTAGTATAGTAAAATGACATGGTAAGCTAGAGCAAATCCATGCCCATCCAATGTCTTGTGGCTGTGGTGTGATTTTGCATGACAATCTCAAAAAATTGAAACTACAATTACTATGAGCACTTTACAAAAAATTGAGAACCCACAAAAACAATAAATCTAGAGTTGACAAAATCAGATTGAATTGAGGGTGTTGTTACATCCTGTTCCAGCAACTCGGACTTCCGTCGGATCTCCGACATTTCTCCGCCGATATTACTTAGTGAAACCTAGCATAGCATTGGTCTCTTAGTTATGAACTTATATTATGTTACCTTAGAGATGACACCATTACTAGCTACTGCTTCGGACATAGCCCGGACTCTGTAGTTACTGTTGGTATCTGATCTAACTCCGCCCACTAGTATAAAACCTAGCTACTTTCGTTTGTATTCTTCAGTTCGTAAATCAACCAAGTTTACCCATCTCAACCTCTTGTCATTCCCTCTGTCTTTCGGACTTCCCTCGGAACTCCAATACTACTTCAGTTTATTACCTCCTCAACCTTTCGGACTTCCATCGGAACTCCGATAGTTCTTCTGTTTACCTCTGTCTAGAAATTAGGACACTTGACAAGGTGAAGGGCGCAACTTCTTATAAGTTGAAGCCAAGTCCTTTCTGATACCCCATCGGACTTCCCGATATTCCCCCGACGGACATCCACCCTCGAGTTCAGTACTTAACAGGTGTATTAACTGTAGATCAAGCATAGTATCAGCTCTTAATTCAATTAAACAAACTTAAAAAGAAAAACATAGAAAAAAAACTTCAAGAGAAAGACAGGAATAGAAGTAGAATATAAGTATTAAGGAAAGACAAAGGTATACCTAAGGTTATCCCTTGGTCAAACCCTAAAAGAAAAGCTAGTGACTAATAGTCAAACTGGCCTTTACCAAACAAAGTCTTGTAGAAAGCAAGTGACACAAAGTCAAACTAAAGAGAAAAGCCAGTGACTAATAGTCAAACTGGCTTAACTCTGCTTTAACCACTTGACATAGCTGGCATTAAAATATAACAAATAAAACCAATGTAGTGAAAGGAAAAAAAATTTGAAAACACAACTTACTTATAGCCAATTTATACCCTGTCACAGCATCCAGAAAGGAGGAGGCAGAAGGAACACATAGATTGCAGTGTAAAAAAGGGTCCAAGTATCCCAAAAGCTATAGCAAAAACAACTGAAGTGATAGAGCAAGAGGGAGGCTCAGAAAGTGCACTGTAGTGATAGATGATGGTGGTTCAAGTTCAAGAGTGGAAGTTGTGACAGTCACACAAGTTTGGTTGATTTCAGTAGATTGATAAGATTAGATTGTCTATATATGGAAATATAAGATTGAATATGTATTTTGATCAGAATTTCAAGCTGATTTCAGATCTGATGTTTGTTAATGCCAAATACAAATAAGCAAATCAATATAGAGTATTTGCAGATATAAAGTATAATGTGTATAATAAGTATAGTAAGAGATAGAAGTCATGTGATTTGTTATAAAAATACTACAATGGAAGATTAAAACTGAGATTAATTTACGATTGTAAAACCAAAAAATCATGTGCACAGCCACAAAAAGAGTCAGCTTTTCATGAATATTTTGCAAATTACTCAAGAACAAAGGCACTTAGAAACATTCTGAAACAATATTTGGAATGCTCTGATATAGATCTATTGCCTGGTAAATTTTTCCCAAAAAGGAAAGTCACATGACTTTCTAAAAAAGGAAACTATTTACATATATATCAAAGGTTATTACTTTATAACAATTTTTATATTTGTTTTTATAGTAAACAAATAAGACCAAATATAAACAAATATATCTGTAATTTTTTTCTCTCATATAGATTCCATTATCTAAGTCAATTGATTAGCTTTCAACAAAAGCAGCTGATGTATTTAGTAATTGCTAAATATAGCAATACCATCAGGTCACATGACCAAACAAACAACATTTTTGAGCTCAGCTTGAAAAATGGGTCAGATTGATATATAATATCATTAATTTATATACACTTTTGCCTCATTCCTATTTTGGAAATACTTTGCCGCGGTCCAAATTATGAATCAATGAATCAATGAAAAAAGTCACTAAGTTCTGGAATGATAAAGAACAAGTCTTACTTCATAAAGACTTGTAATTATGTAGAGTATGTCAATGATGGATGACAATGCTCAAGTGTATTGTGGATATTACCCATCTAGACTGGGGTTCTCGAAGGCAAGCCCTGTATCTTGAAATCTGGACATTCGACAACAGAAGGAGTGCAACCTCCTGGGCAAACAATTATGTGGAGTATGTCAATGAAGGATGACAGTGCTCAAGGGTATTGTGGCAAGACTTGGACTTTCTTGAAGACACACCCTGTTTCTCAAAATTCGAACATTTGACAGTGGAAGGAGTGCATCCGCCTGGGAGAACAGCAATGTGGAGTACGTCAATGACAGATGGCAATGATCAAGTGTATCCTGTGTCTTGAAATCCGATCATTTGACAACAGAAGAAGTGCATCCACCCAGGAAAACAATTATACTGATTCCTTTGCGCAGTTGGACTGAAAAGTGATTGATGTGGTACTGACACGTAAACAGATGGAGTCTTGGAGATTTACATCTTCCTCCATCAAAGAAATTATGCGATATCAGTAAGAACACAAAGTTCCTTCATGTGTGTCATTTGCTTTCAGGACGTTCAAGCGCAGATGCAAGTCTATACCCAGGTTGGCTTTCGAATGGACTGGCAAATTTGTATACAGAATACTCCAAGCCCTACTTACGCAACAGGACCGGATTCAAGGAAAACAGCTTTTCAATTTCGTTTTGCAAGCCGTTGTACTCTTCACCCGTCTCGAGGCCTAACTCCCTCTCAGCATTCTCCATTTTGTTGATAGCGCTTAACATTTCCCATCCTGAGGAGATCAGTTGGCAAAAGGATGATGCCACCCTCAGTCATGGCCCCACCATTCGTTGATACAAGGGTGACTTTGGAATCCACTGGTCTTTTGTGTTGACCTGCACTGCCTTGCCACCATCAAAGTCACATGTATACTGATCACTTGTAATTTCGTAGCAGACATGAGGCACGAGGCTTTCTTTTAGGTTATTCATGCGGTCGTAGAGCACAGCTGTAGTAAATGTTTCCAGGAACAAATCTGAACATGGCAAAGCATTAGAAGAAGAAAGACGTGACAGAAAAGATCGCTAACCTTGCCAAAGCGTACTTGAGTACGGCGGGAGGAACCAGTTGGGTTGTTCACCCTTGTGAATGGTATGTTGAAGGACCAGTCCAGTCAAAACCAGCAAACAGACAGTGGAGCCAAACGGGCCAATGAAGTCGTTTGGGAAAAGAACTTTGGTCATTAGGGATAGATTAACCACGTTTTTTAGGTTGACGCCGAATTTGTCATGAAGATATTGGGTGTCCTCTAAGAGGCTCAAAGTTAGCAAGGGAGATAACACAGTGCATAAACTAAATGTGCCATGCCTGCTGGATTATTCATCGCCTTCACAATGGCCTGATCTGACAAAAAATTTTTCAGTACTACTGGAAAGTCTAACAGAGGACGATGTCAGGCTGTACTTGGATGTTGAGAGAATTGAACTTACTATATATGGTGGCCAGATCGACGGTGACTGCTCTATTGTTGTCTGCAATGGAGATGAGAGTAATAGTTTTGGTGTATCCCTCTCTTTGTACGCCATCGTCCATTCTATTTAGCACGGTACATTTAGCACATTACGATTACAGAAATACGTGTATTCAAATTGGAGGAGGGAACTCACTCATCTTGTTGTTGGTGTTCAAAATTTACGGCAACCCATTGGGCACCTGTAAAAGGTATTAGTTTGGGGATGTCTTCTAGGGTATCACACTACTCTCTGTAGGAGGGAGGTAGCTTGATTTCAGGCAAGTCATCATAGTACGAGGAATCATAACGAGTTGTCATAGTTTTTAGAAAGGTTAGATGTTGTTAGTTGTAGAGACAAGGAGGCAAGCAAATGGGTTGCTGAGGATTGAACCGGGGTAGAGAGTGCTGGGGCAAGACGACTCCAATGTCCAGATATGAGACAGTTCATACAGAAATAACACCATGAAAAAAAGTAGGAAGGTCAATTTGATGGAAGTATGGGGTGCGCTACTGTCACTGATGTCAAAATGTCCAATTCCTTCGATAGGAATATAGCAATATTAAAGCTGAACGGGCCGACACAACTTCAGGAAGTGCGTCTGAATCCCGAGGAGTTTGGTGATATAAAGAAGTGTATGAAAGAAGTGCCGTGTCAACGTACCAAGATGTTCAGGTATACATGCAGCAGCAGCAATGCGTGCCTGCAAAGGTGATGCGATGAACAGGCATTCAACATATCCGTCAAGGAAGAAGCACAATGTCCAAGTCCCATTAGCTGATCATATGGTAAAGTTTGACATCTTGTACATCCCTGGTATCTGTGATCCAGATAACACAGAAGGACACTTGGAAATAAATTCCAAGTGTCTGGAGTCTAGACCAGCAGATCACACTCAGGAATAAATCCCAAATGTCGCAGCCTGACAGCAGTGGTTGTCATAGTATGAGACTTGGGGGTGAGGGCCAGTACTGGCAGGTACGAGTCCTTAATTTTTTTATGTTATTAAATATGAAATTAATTGTTTTTCACTAAAATAATAATTATACATAAGCTAAAACTATCTACACTACTTACTTCTTGGCATATATTGCCAGTACTGCATGCTTGTTATTACAAGTCATAAATGTCTTGTCAGTGAAATCTGTTATATGACCTACTTTGTCACATTTGCTTCTTGTTGTTATGCCATCATGAAACCAGACATTTTGTTTGATATAATTCTACATGTAAAGTGAAAGTTTCCAGAATAAACAATATCTTTCAAGGGAAGTATAGTATCTTTATTATTAGCATCCTTCACCCGAACACTTTTGCTTATTGCTATTCCAGTAACATTCAAACTAAACATAAGTAACTCTGGAGTGACTACAAAGTTGTGAATAATATGTTGTTTGGATTGACATTCACAACAATTGTCTGTAGTTTCATTTTGCCAGTTCTGAAACCAATCATTAATAGATTTCAAGTTACTGCTTATTATATGCATGAAATTTTCTGGAGGTTGAAGGTTTTCTTGCTTGTTGCATGTTGTACACTGAAGTTTGGCATAGCATGGAGATTCATCTCTAATCATCAACTGTCTTGCCAATTCAGCTACATTGTTACTGGAATATACCATCTTTAAAAGGGGCCAGGTGACGGTGCCCCCCATGCCTTGGGTTGCACCCCCGTGTGACATCACTTTGTACCTCTCTCCCCTGCCTGCCATGGCATGTGTGGGGTGAGGGGTTCGTTTCTCTCCCATTAGCGGGCAGGATGGAGGGTCCTGCATGCCCTACGAAGCGGCTGGAGGCATCACTAGGCTGGCCCGGGACAGTTCAGGACAGTTAGGGTTAGGGTGGTGAGTAACTACAACTACGCGATGAAGTTGGCGAAGGGGGACAAAGGGCTTGGAGAAAACTCCAGCCATCCCTTTTTGCCTTTAAATAAGGCTCATCGGGTCCCATTCTCGCGACATGGCAGACGCGTTGCCGCGTCTGACGCCATACGATGCAATAATGGTATCATTATCACATCTTCAGTCATTATCAATCATGAATAGCCACAAGGCTATGCTCAGTTCCGACGCGCTGTCAGATAAGGAGTCAGCAGACAACAATAGCAGAGTTACCTTAATGGGGTAACCATCGGGGCTGGGCCTAGCTGACGCAGCGGGCATCAGAGTGCCTAAGTGCCCGTACAGCCACACCTGACAGTTACCAAAACCGGAAGACGGCCCGCCCTATCCCACCGGGGGGCATATACCTCACACGTTAGCGTTCGGTTAGCTTCTGGTTAGGGTGGTGAGTAACTACAACTACACGACAAAGTTGGCGAAGGGGACAAAAGGCTTGGAGAGAACTCCAGCCGTCCTTTTTCGCCTTTAAATAAGGCTTGTCAGGTCCCATTCTCATGACATGGCAGACGCGGCAAAGCTTAGCAAGCACGTCTGATGCCATACGATGCAATAATGGTAACATTATCACGTCTTCAGTCATTATCAATCACGAATAGCCACGGGGCTATGCTCCATTCTGACGCGCTGTCAGAAAAGGAGTCAGCAGACAACAATAGCAGAGTTACCTCAAAGGGGTAACTGTCGGGGCTGCACCTAGCTGACGCAGCGGGCATCAGGGCGCCTAAGCACCCATACAGCCACACCTGACAGTTACCAGAACTGGAAGACAATCTGCCCGATCCCGCTGGGGGGCACTCCAAATGTTCACCAGTCACGTGACTGGTTAGTGGTTGGTTAGCTTCCAGTTAGGGTTAGGGTGGTGAGTAACTACAACTACACGATGAAGTTGGCGAAAGGGGACAAAGGGCTTGGAGAAAACTCCAGCCATCCCTTTTTGCTGTTAAATAAGGCTCATCGGGTCCCATTCTCGTGACACGGCAGATGCGGCAGTGTGTCTGATGCCATACGATGCAATAATGGTAACATTATCACATCTTCAGTCATTATCAATCACGAATAGCCATGAGGCTATACTCAGTTCCGACACGCTGTCAGATAAGGAGTCAGCAGACAACAATAGCAGAGATACCTCAAAGGGGTAACCGCCGGGGCTGCGCCTAGCCGACACAGCGGGCATCAGAGCTGTAATTTACACTAAGCCACATATTCCGATCGGACTCACTGGAATCCACTGGAATCCAGTGGAATTTTACAGTTTCCCAGTAGACTTGGACTCAATATGACTTGATAGCTGTTTGTCATCAAAATATCCCCAGTGTATTTTGATTGTACATGTCTTCTTTCATGTGGTAAGATGCCATCAAGATATCCCCACCGTATTTTTGATTGTACATGTCTTTTTTCATATGGTGTGACATCATCAAGATATCCCCACCGTATTTTTGATTGTACATGACTTTTTTCATATGGTGGGACATCATCAAGATATCCCCACCGTATTTTTGATA
>QLOJ01001336.1:0-41013 GCA_003313625.1 Tricholoma saponaceum
CCCAACTGCAGTTCATATACATTGCTAGTACTCAATTCTCAAACTGGCTATGTGGTTTGAATGACAAATTTCTGTGAAATATGACTCATTACCATCTGTCAAGGTTGAGGGGGTTGTGTGTGTTGTAGACACACGAAGAGTTAGCAGGCTGGACTCGAGGCTATCTGAAATACACTTTTGCACATAAAGAACCATCAACATTATTCCTGAACAGGATTTGGTGGGACCTTCTCCTACCTTCCAACCCTATAAGGTTATTCCCATCATAATGAACAATGGGCCTTACGACCTCAAGTATTCTTGGAAGTTCTTTTGTGGATTTTCCAAGCCTAAGATTCAGGAGTCAAATCTTAGAGCTATCAGAACTTGTGTGCGGACATTCTGTAGCATCATCTCAATCTCATCCGTAATACATATAGTTGGGAGACGGTGTCTTCCTCCCCTGGAGAAGGATGCTCATTTACCTAATGAGCTGCTGTATCCCACTATCCAACTTGAAGGCTTCCGTGATCATATCCTTGCGCCCAGCAGTTCCATTGATGATTGCATAGACAATCTGCGTGGACCGTTCCGCCAGACGTAGGCAATCCTCCCCGTTACTTCTCACAATCTGAGTGGACTCGGATATGAGAGTTATTGGACATCGTAGAAGATATAAAATCATATGCAGCATCTATGATTGCGACGACGATTGGAATGCACATGGAGATCCAGGGTACGGCCCGTACGGGTGTCAGACGCAACCTAGAAGATATCGCGTTGAGACTAGTCTTTGCATGCGCAAGTTTGCTCTTTCTGTTTCTGCGAGAACGTGTTGTACGTCCTGCGGCCTTGAAGAGGGGATCGAGCTCGTCTTGGGTATATGCTGTGTTTGTCAACAGCATCTGTAGTCTGTGATAAGTGCCTCTTGCCAGACTGAGTCACGGTGGACTTACATATACAATCATGATAGAAGTACTATACACAAAAAACTCCAGCCCCGCAAGCCTGTATAACACAAAAAATATCTACGGTACTATGTAAGTAGTACAAGGTAGATATCAGTAACGCTTAGTCAAGTTCAGTGTGGGTTTCCAGCTTCCCATGACGATACCTGAAGAAAATTGTTGCCAGCAAAGTTGTCCTATTTGGGTTCAGTGTGGCTCTACATGTCCCCGGGAGCAGAACCATGATAAGAGGCCTCTCTGGTTTGAAATATAACAGGTTTTGAGTTGCCCATTGTTCGAAATCAAATACCGAACCACTAAAAGTGGGTAGGGAAAGGGGGTAGCTCAAAAGTGCACTCATCATCCTGATTGGTGATGGAATGCAACCACGATGTTATGCCCAAAGACCCTTATATTTGATACTTGACCGTAACTGCAAGCAGGGTCACCTCGTATCCCATCCGGGGATGGTGGGATTTGATGTAGGAAGGGCTACTTTCGTTTGGAATCTGAAGGATGTCAAGCACCAATACACGCGAGACCAGTGTATACTACCGTGACTTACATAGTAACACTGGCATGACACCCGATGGGGGGAGTTGGAGAGTAACGGTAAACTACGTGGAGGAAGCGATCAGCGGAGAGGAAGGACATCAAAGACGATAACACGGAGAAACAGAAGTAACTAGAGATAGCCTATTAAAACCAAGATGAAGGAGTGAAGGAGTTGCCAGTATGCTAAGTTCCCGATTTAGTAAAAATATTTTGAAAATCGATTACACAATACTTAATTTCGGTGGGTTTTCCGACTATTGCTGCAGCCTGCTTTGCTTAAAATGTGAAGCAAGTATCGCAACGGAAGTCCGCACTGGCGGACGAGTCCGAACGTTTCCTTACCCTTGGAACCCGCCTTCACGACGACCTTTATCGACATCACCATGTGATCTATCTTATCAAGTCCCTAGACTCGTGAATGTACATCGGACCGTGAGGAATTCAACTCCTCCACCCACTTTAAAATCGGACGTGCCAAGGCTCGATCTACTAGCAAAGGTTGCTTATCTATCTAGAGCCTTCCAAATATCCTTCGTCCCTCGAATCATGGTGGGAAGGCTTGAACACAAGGTGCCTTTCCAGAATATATTCCATGGTTTATCTGCTAACATAACCTAGTCAACTATTGTTACAGGGGCAGGGGGGTAAGCCATCAAGATAAGAGTTGTGAAAATAGCTAAGCGGCGCTGATTGATTAGTCGCATCGGATTGGAAACGTCGATTCTGTTTGCATCAGAGGGAGCTAATGTTTTACTTGTCGATTCCAACCTTGCGTCGGTGGAAAAAGCAGCTACTCTGATCAACCAGCGATACCACAACGTCAAGGCTATCCCATTCAAAGCTGATGTTGCCAAGGAGGCAGATGTGAAGGCCGCAGTTGATAAAGCCGTCCAGGAGTTTGGACGACTTGATGTTATGGTAGGCAGGCATTTTCGTTGGCTTGTTTAGCACTTATCGATCCGCTAGTTTAACAATGCTGGTCTGTGGCTTTGGCAGAATTGTATGGCTTGATGGTATTAAGCCTATCTTTCAGCCATCCTACACCGGGATGATGAAGGCGCTCTTGAGACTGAAGAGCATATCTGGGATCTTACAATGCAGATCAACGTCAAGGGCGTCTGGTGGGGCTGCAAGTACGCCATCCTAGCAATGAGGCAGAACCCTACGGATGAAATAAAGGGTCTTCACGTTGGAGGCAGCATTATCAATACTGCGAGTATTGTGGCTGTAATTGGATCAGCGACTCCTCAGCTTGCTTGTTTGTTCATTCTCGAATCTCAGCTTGAGTTCGTCGACTGACAATTACAATATAGATTGTGCATCCAAGGTATGGGCGTTGTTACATCCCAAGTCCTTTTGCGTTGAACATTTTAACCTGTCAAAGGGTGCTGTGGTGGCTCTTTCCCGAGAGTTGGCTATAGTCCATGCAAGAGAGGGCATTCGTATCAATGCGGTCTGCTCGTAAGTGGATTTATTAGCATTCGGAATATCTAGACAATCTGAGGGATCTACTTTCCTCAGCGGTCCTCTGAACACTCGTAAAGCCCCTCTAGATTCTCGCGGCTGCAGCTCAAACTGATGACGTACTTCCGCAGCCCAGCTCATGGACTTTTTGGACACCAAGGAAAAACGCGAGCGCCGTATGACCCATATCCCAATCGGGAGATTTGGTGAGGCGGTGGAAATTGCTAACACTGTACTTTTTCGTGAGACTGCTTGGTCTTCTGTCTTGAAAAGAAGCTTATTGTGGTTATTCATAGTTGCAACCGACGAGAGTAGCTTTATGACAGTTCGTCCTCTCGACTGATCTTCTAACAGATTTGTTTGTTTACCATTCGCAGGGTACTAATATGATGGTCGACGGGGGAATCACCGCTGCATATATTACGTCACTGGGAGAGGCCAAGCTTCCTCCTCCACAAAGCCTCGTCGATTGATTGGATGTTGGTAGGTTGGAGTACAACGACGCGGTGTCAGGACCGCCTAACACGACGTCATCAGTAGCCTCGTCCTTTACTTGGACCCTGCGTATCTTATACGTGCCTGTTACCCTCCCGCCTCCCATTGAGCTACTTTATTGATTTATGAGCACATGCTGGGTTATTTTATTTACCTTTTAGCATGCTCTCGGAGAGAGATTTATTCTTTGAAACTATGAATTGTAGTTTGGTGCACTTGTTCGTAGTTTTTATCTTCATGTGTATTGTCGTATATGTCAGTCCTTTGTACTGAGGTGTCAGACGACTGCAAGTCAAACTCCGCTGCAAATGGATGATGTTCAAAGGACTATCCAAGGGGTTTAATTAACACTGGCACACGGTGAGATTTCGTACCTACCTGTATTCAGCAAGCCCTCGTAAATATTTGACATCATTTGCCGCTCACTTTCGTTCATTTCAAATACGTACACCAGGAAATCGGCCGATTTTAACTTGTATAGCAGCTTTCACGATGGCGTATGCTACTCTTGAACTTGTCGGCCTCCTTTTTTTTTCGCAGTGGGAAGCATCGTATATCATGACACTCAGCGAAAACGTGGATGAGGGTAACGACGCAGAAGAATATCGTCCGATTCGACACAAAAATGAGCACTCAGTACTCATCCCTTCATTCTCCGCCCGAAGTGCACGGATCTGAAGCTGAAGGTCAACAACCTTATCAGCTCCCTCTAACTGATTGCCGGCTGTCTATTTCGACGTTCTGAGGACCCTATTGCCGACCTCATACTATAGCAACCCAACGAGGGATTGAGTGACATCAATGACATCGCTGGCTGCACAGGCGGCGATAGATTCGCAGTTTAATCGGCGGTGGAGTTCGACTAAGTGGTCGGAGAGAAGTCATCGGGATAGGTTCAGCAAGGTCAGGGGGTGGGCTCCGCTATAATGTGTAAGAACAATATGTTACTTACCTTCCATCTTCCAAGTCAAACTTCAGAAGCTTCAGATACGACAAGCTCTGAGCTAGATTTGTGAACGCATGACCAGCAGTCGGAGTACTTTCATTTTCAGATGTTCTATGTGGGAGATCCTTCCCAGCAGATTTCTTTGAAGTAGTAAGGACAAGCTCCAGGCTAGAGTAACCAGTGCCTCGTAGCATCAAGAAAAAACGTCCGCTGACACGACACCTGGGCCCGGGCCTGTTTTGAAAATTAAAAAAACCATGCACAACACTATCATGATGGCCGCTCATGGTTCTATACAGTAGCCTGAGTTTGCTGACGTACGCGTCATGTGGGCAACCCCAGAACCTCAAAATATCTTGTAGATTTAAAGATATGGAGGCAGATAGAGATATTTTCTTTATAGGATGTCTACTAAAAGACTCCCCAGGGGTCCTTTTTAGCCGTCTTTGAGCATTATCACCCTTAGGTATATCCTAAAGAATTTCATCTTATCAGCTTTAACTTGAACAATGCCATAATGTATCACAAGGGGATGGGGATTATAGACTCACGAAGCATCGACATCATGCATCATCGTCATCATCTACGCCTGATTATCACCACTTTATTGTCAGCGACTGCAAATTGTGACTAGATGACATTACAGTAATTTATAACGTGCTTGTCGACAACATTCTCGCTGACAAGCCTACATGTCATGTGGGCGGGACCAGGCCCTCTTGTAGATTTAAAGATATGGAGGCAGATAGAGCCATTTCTTTACAGGATGTCTAAAACACTCTTCAGGGGTCCTTTTTGAGCCATCTTTTGAGTATTGTGACACCATACCCAGGCTCATTCTGTCAGCTTTAACTTGAGCAATGTCATATCGTATCATAAAGAGATGGGGATTCTAGACTCACGAAGCATCAACATCTACGCCTGCTTACCACCGATTTGTTCAAGTTGTCAGCCGATTTCAAAACTATAGCTGTAGACGGAGCCAGATCATGACAGTGACATTACAACTACCACTGACACCTGTTTTGGTAAGCCTACTAGTATAGTACGTCACGTTGGTGAGAACTCAAACATTTTCGCACTCAGCTGATAGGGGATTCAGAACATTGTACTTACTGGACACCTCCACATTTTGAGCAGCTTCCACCAGTTGGTGCATATGCGTCTCTTTGTTCGCTTTATCAATTGTTCACGATTTCTATTCCTATCGAACTCTGCGCTTTGCGAAATGGATCATCACCTCCCCAAATCTTACCTCTTGTGGAAACTCGCATTCTGATTCTTTCCGAGTCCCCGTCATCTACATCACCGGTTTTCCGCCGCCTTGTCTATCCGCTTTGATGACTCGACTTCTTATACCCCGTTTTTCCACTGCCGTCACCGTGGCCCCCGCCACCCGTTCATATTGTCTCTTCTCCTGATCGTTGGCGACTGGAGTGCTATCAAACCTCGCGCCTTGTTCTTCTATCTACCACCGTGATTCGTCTCTCGCTATGCTGGCTGCTCTTCTGATTGTCGACTGTCCTGTTTTGACAGTGCTTCCGCCAGCAGGTCAGCGTTACTACTAACACCTTACGTCATTTAGCCACAATCGGATTCCACTTGAGAAGTTAACCCAAAGTTAATGGTCAGTGGATTGGCTCTAGGAAAATGTCCCCTATCTAGCCACACTACCAGCATTTCAACCATCTCAGATGCATATTCCGATCTACCGCGTTGCTCCGAGCACCAGTGACTAGATCCACACCTGGAGCCCAATACCTGATTTGCACCCGAGTGCCGTGCTTTATCTTCGAGTGCGCAGATGATTATTGTTGAAGTCCGGAGTACTGGAACTGGGTGGATCCTGTGCCGGAGGGGTTGTATCTGAGGGCGGTGGTGAAGCCATTCCAGGCCAGAGTGACCAGTGCTTCATAGGCCCATCAGGAAAAAAATGTCTGCTGATATGACATCTGTTTTTAAAATTAAAGGAACCATGCATGGTGCTATACAGTGCTGTGTACTAGTACTACCGAGGTCAACCAGAGTTTGCTGATGTACGCGTCATGTGGACAGCCCCATCGAAAGATATCTTGTAGATTTATGTAAAGATATTTCTTTACAGGATGTATAGACTCGTCAGGTGAGCCGCATTTTGACACCTGGCCATACCCTCAACAATTTCTCCTGTCAGCTTTAACAATAATGCCATGTCGTATTATAAGGGGATGGGGCTTCTATAGACTCACGAGGCATCGACATCTACGCCTGATTACCACCACTTTGTTGTCAGCAATTGCAAAATGTGACTACAGACCTAGTTAGATGAGATTACAACGTGTAGTATGCCGCAACATTCCCGCTGACAAGCCTGTCATGTGGGCAACCCCAGGTCCTCGAAAGATATCTTGTATATTTGCGTTGGATCCAGATAGAGCTATTTCATTACAGGGTGTCTAATAGACTCTTCAGGGGTCCTTTTTTAAGTCATCTTCTGAGCACTCAGCATGGTGACACCAAGTATATCCTGTCAGCTGTAACTTGCGGTGTCATAGGGGGTTGGGAATTCTAGACTCACGAATTTCATTGATATCGACACCTACGCCTGCTTACCACCGATTTGTTATTAGCTGATTGCAAAATTTTGGCTCGATATCGTATGTACTAGTAGATCAAGAGGCTGGCAGATGACATCATTCAACCGCTGACACCCGTTTTGGTACGTCACGTTGGCGTCTGAGTTGAACTTCAAGTTCAAAGTCACTGGCAGCTGTACTAGGGGACCCAGGGAACTCATAATGACATCCACCATTCAAACAGCATTCAATCTAAAATATAGATTCCCATTTCGAAATTTATGTATCTAACAGATGGATTGCCCCACTTATAAAGATTCAAATATTCTCAACTTCGTTCATTCAACCCCCCATCTTCATCACAATGTGTCGCTTGTTCGCCTACATCTCAGTGTAAGAACTCATCCCATCAAGTCTAACTAAGTACATCTTATCCTCTATCTCTACCCAGGAAGCCGATTTTACTTGACGACGTCTTGAGAAGGCCAAAAAATGCAATTACGTCAGTCTCTTCTTCGTTATGCTGCGTGATTGACTCACGGACATAAATGTTCGAATAGACAACAGTACGGTACACATGTCATAAATCACGCACCTATGTTTAATCTAGCGTTTTCTCAGAATCCTGGCTTATTGGCAAGGTACATCGCATGCTATCATTTTCAGTTGAATGTCTTCTGACTTCTGAGATAGGCGCCCCGTTCCTGAATGCAGATGGCTTTGGTATCAGTTGGCATACGGATGCGCGGAGCAACTTCAACCCCTTCTCCGTCATAGAACAGCCAGCGAGCGAATTTCAAGGCTTCGATGAAAAACCAATCACCAAACCAGTCTTCAAGACCGATGGCCCTTTGTTACCTTTCGTCCTTGGCCCTCACCCAGCCATCTACAAGACCACCATCGCAAAGCCGTGGGTACTTGTGGCTTTTGTAGCGTTCACCTTTCATTTTTTCTCCTTTCAGGCTCAACGATCCCGTTTTTCTCTCTCTGTGCGCCAACGTTTCATCCAAGACCATTTTTGCCCACGTTCGAGCCGCAGGGGCTCCTCCGGTTGCGACGACCAACAACCACCCCTTTGTTTTCGGGCGTCACTCCTTTATGCACAACGGAGATATAGAAGGTTTTAGTGACATTGTGAGTAAAATTCCTTGTTTGCTTATCTAAACCGCAGGCTCTAACAGGACAAATTTCCTGACCCAAGCGCAAGGACATGTTGGAAAAAACTTCTCCGGGATTCACTTCTATGATCGAGGGAGGAACCGACACTGAGCACTTCGCGGCTCTTTACTTCTCTTACCTTTGCGACCCGCCGGACTTCCGCGGAGCTGATAAGCACTACGAGGCCAGCGCAATGTGGAAGGCCTTGCAATTGGCAATTAGCACGGTTGAGAAGATTCAAAAGGATCGTAAAATGGACATCGACAATTACCTGAATATCTGTACCAGTATGTGTTCTCCATCGTTCCGCTCTCAATCTAACGAAAGCCGTAGCGGATGGAGAGAGCCTAATTGCGCTCTGCTACCGTTCCAAGATTGGGCCTGATACCCCTCCTGCAACTCTTTGGATATCCACCAAGGTCGCGGACACGTTAAATCGCCAGCCATATGCTACGAGAACTGGGCGTATTTTCAAGGATCAGCGTTCCGAGGACCAGATCGAGCAGGCAACCCGTGATCTTATTCGAAATGCAAAACCTGTCATACAACGTGGTAGTCAGGGCGAGATAATAGGCCAGTTATTCTGGATATTTGTTACCAGCGATACACTGATGCATTACATATCTGCAGGCATTCATCCAGATCTGCTAGGCTCCATTACGGAAGAAGAAGACCCCCTCCCTCATCGCCATGGACCACATATCATTATTGCATCGGAACCAACCAGTGAGTTGTTTCTACTCCACAATGTATTGAAGTGCATGCTTATATAAATTTATAGCTGTTAACCTAGACGAGTGGTTCGAGTTGCGCAACAGAGAGGGTGTACTGGTGGACAATGTGTTGAAACGGATTAAGCGTGGAACCATTGAGTCAATCGAAATCAATCTGGCTACGTTGGACTAAGGTGCTCCAAGTCTAGTCGCTAAGTGTACTTGTACCATTGATATTGGGATATCTGAAGTCGGAGAATCTGCTATGCAATCATCTAAACAAGTTTTACCTTTTTGTGTAACAAGTAGTTGCTCGTTTAACTGAATATGTCACTGCCGCATATATATTACCACCTTTTGACTCCCTGTTTGAAGGATGTCGGGGAACTGGCGGCTGGTTGTCGATGGATTTAGGATATATCTTGCGAAGAAGTATTTCGGTCAGAGAGTGCATGATGCGAAGATTGAAGGAGCTTACATTGCCCATCTGCGACTCTAATAGAACCAAGATCCGGTTCGCCACCTGAGCTGTCACGAAAACCGAGAGACATGAGCTCGCGTTGAAAGGGACATGCCAACCCGTCCCATATCGCCGAGACACCAAGCTTCCAAAGCTTCCTGCGCTCTCGCTGACAAGGCAGGACTTTGGCAGGACTTCGTCCGGATGTTAACTAGCGCCCCGAGCACAGTGGACACTATCTGAGCTTAGACGTATACCATGGTGGATTTGATAGCTGGTATGTAAGCCCCGGTTCAGATGTCGGCGGTTTTGGCGACGAGTGATGCGAGGGGCGTTAACTGGTTTGTTCCTGCCAAGGCTTTTATGATGGACGGGAAGACGACTTTCGAGCACGTATGTTTCGCCTCGAGTCCGCGGGTACATTGGAACTGGAGAAGAGTAGTCTGATGGACAGGATGATATGTAGTACGAGAGTCCAGGACTGACATGAGGGCGAGGCAGGTTATTCAGGTTGCGAGGTACTGGAAGAGCATTTCTTCTACGAGAGCTGATGCGGTGCAGACATCGTCTGTTTCTCCATGACAAAAAAAAACTATAAATGTGAACCCAGAAATAAAAGGATGAATGTAAACATGTGCTAGGTTGTCTCCTCGTTCATTAGAATAAACCCCACATGAACCAATCGCTCGTCCTTTCGAACACCTCAATAAGGAAAAGCAAGACATGACGGAGAAGTCTGACAGGTCAAGGAATATTGTGCTTCCTCAATGTCCTAACTCCCTGTTCGAAAGGATATAAACTCGCACCTCCCTTGTTCTCCCCTACATCCACCGTTACCCGACCCCAAGTATACTGCCTTGTTAACGATCTATCGGCTGGAGGGGGACGAGACACAGAGGTGAAGGCGAAAATAATAAACGATCTATCGGCTGGAGGGGGACGAGACACAGAGGTGAAGGCGAAAATAATATGGTATTCGTTGACTAGGTAGTACAAGGCGTGGGAATGTATCATCAATCAATCAATACTAGTAAGACTTTGTGGAGGAGGAAGCTTGGTCTCTCCCAGTGGCGTAATATATGCAGCAGTGAGTCCTCCGTCGACCATCATATTAGTGCCCTGTGAAAGGTCAACAAACAGATCTGTTGGAAACTTGGTCGAGAGGACGAACTGTCACAAAGCTACTCTCGTCGGTAGCAACTGTTAACAACCATAATAATAAGTCTCTTCTCAAGACAGAAGACCAAGCAATCTCACGAAAAAGTACAGCTTTAGCAATTTCCACCGCCTCACCAAATCTCCCGATTGGGATATGGGTCATACGGCGCTCGCGTTTCTCCTTGGTGTCCAAAAAGTCCATGAGCAGGGCTGTGGAGGGACGTTATCAGTTTGAGCTGACTCTGCGACAATCTAGGGGCAACTTACGAGTGTTCAGAGGCCCGCTGGGGAAAGTACATCCCTCAGATTGCCTAGACATTCCGAATGCTAACAAATCCACTTACGAGCAGACCGCATTGATACGAATGCCCTCCCTTGCATGGACTATAGCCAACTCTCGGGAAAGAGCCACCACAGCACCCTGGACAAATTCAAATGTTCAAAGCAAAGGAACCTGGGACGTAACGGTGCCATACCTTGGATGCACAATCTAGTTCAAGCCAGGATATTGCAATTGTCAGTCGACGAACTCGATCTGAGATTCGAGAATGAACAAACAAGCAAGCTGAGGAGTCGCTGATCCAATTACAGCCACAATACTCGCAGTGTTGATAATACTTCCTCCGACGTGAAGACCCTTTGTTTCATCCGTCGGGTTCTGCCTCATCGCTAGGATGGCATACTTGCAGCCCCACAAAACTCCCTTGACGTTGATCTGCATTGTAAGATCCCATAGATGCTCTTCAGTCTCAAGAGCACCTTCATCTTCCGGCTTTACGATGGCTGAGAGATGCTCTTATTTATCAAGTCATACTAATCTGTCAAAGTCACACAGACCAGCATTGTTGAACTAGCGGATGGGTCAGTTCTGGACAAGCCAACGAGAACGCCTGCATACCATAACATCAAGTCGCCCAAACTCCTGGATGGCTTTATCAACAACGGCCTTCACATCTGCCTGCTTGGCAACATCAGCTTTGAATGGGATAACTTTGACATCAGGGTATCGCCGGTTGATCAGAGTAGCTGCTTTTTCCACCGATGCAAGTTTGGAACCAACAAGTAAAACATTAGCTCCCTCCGATGCAAACAGCATCGACGTTTCCAATCCAATGTAGCTAATAAATAAATAGCTCTTAGGGGTTTTTGGAACGCATATCTTAATAGCTCACCCCCCAGCCCCTGTAACAATTGTTGACTGGGTTGTGTTAGCCGACAAACCCTGATTGAATGTATTCTCGAAACGCACCTTGTGTTCAAGTCTTCTAACCATGGTTCGATAGGCGAAAGATATATACTAGCCTGAGATGGATAAGTCGAGAAGCACTCAATGACTCGGAAGGCCAAGACTTCTACTCGCAATGTTGGGTAGGTAGTAGGTACCAGCACTAGTACTCGGCCGAAGTCGGGCATCGTAAGTAGAGCCTGAGGACTGTGATAAGAACTTCGGATGTGGAAATCCAAACAGAAGTTGTATCACTATGCCGCCCTGAGGTTGCCCTGAGGTTGCTCTGAGGATGATATCACATGTAGCTCGGTCTTATACCCGACTCTAAGTCCCGAAATAATGGAGACAGGTTGCTATAAAAGTGAGGGGTCCCTACCTTTCGTGTGCGCGGCACATCGGGCTTACTTTCAATGAGAGAATCACAATGAAAATTCTTACGCCATTTGATGCTTGATGCCAGTGCAGTAGAATAAGGAACAATCGACTCTCCATTCTTGTTTTTGATCTGGGTCTACTGTTCCTTGCATCTCCAAACTGGTTTTACATACAACTTGTACTGTTATACAGTTGATCATTTTTCATTCTTCGCTCCTTACAAGGATGGGAATATATATTACCTGGATGGCAAATGGCCAACTACCTACCTTCACTATATCACACATAAAACCATGGAACATCTAGACAGTGAAGCTATAGCTACATTCGTTCTAATACTCTCAGAAACCCTTACGGTGGCGAGTACCCGAGCTCTGGTGGTGTGGGATTTGGGGTTTTAGGTAACTTCACCGCTACCGATACTGCAAAGCACGATAACGTGAAAAGGAAGGCGTATACCAAGTAACCACCAAGAAGGTTATGCTTGACCGAAAATGAGAAGAGAGAAGTCGCCATGAATGGTGCCACAATTTGTGTGATGGATGCAGCCATCCGCATCATGCCACTCACAGCACCGAAAGACCTCCTAGTGGGCGCAGCGGAGATGACATAGACAAAAATGCAGGCTGTAAGGGCAATCACGCACGAATGAGTTATCCAAACTGTTGTAACCCAAAGAAATGGACGCACCAGTACCCATCTCCATGACAGAGAGAGGAAGTGTAATGAACACGACGCCAGCCCACACAGTTGTGGACATTCCAGAGCTTCGAGCACATAGATTGATAATCGGCATAAGGATCCATAGACTCATGCAACCGAATGTTCCCATGATGAATGCGAATCTTTCTCCGTAACGACGGATGATCCGGAGGGAGCCAGTGAGCATAAAAAGAACCATGAAGGCACGATAACCACCCAAGATATAGCCAATTTGGGCTGGATCTAAGCCCAAGCCACCTATCTCAATAGGCATGGCAAAGAACAACGGAACGAGGGCACCCTCGCATGTAAACATGAAGTTGAGTGACATATGATTCACGAGGGATATCAGGACTGGAGGGTATGCCAATAGTTGTCGGACTGAATAGGTTCCATCCGAATCTGATGATAATAAGGTGAAAAGTTCTTCTGAACTTCGAAGGCTGTATAGAGGCTTGGCTTTGGTGACAGTCTGTGGTAAGATAAGAGATCAGGAGGCATTTGTATGACAGGGAAAGTAATATACCTCTTTAAAGAAAAAGAGAACAAAAAGGAATGATGCTACGGCAATCAAAGCGACTACAAAACAGGGAAGGAAGTACGGGTATTGTTTCCAGAAGTTGCCATCGAAGGAGCCGGGGAAATGGATGCTTGGATTCGAAAGGCTTCCGCCAATCAGCGCCCTGAAAATTGTCCGTCAACTTGACGGTGGTAGAGAGCCAGATGCCAAGTCTCCCACCCAATGCTTCCACCCACAGAGCCAGAAACTAAGCTGAATGTAAAACCGCTGGCTCGGTTGGTTGAATCCGTGACTTCACCTATCAAACTGGCAACAACAGCTGTGACTCCAATGGAGATGAGGGATTTCCAGACAAACTAGGTACTCACCGCTGCTGTCAAAAAGACCCAAGAGGCAGCGACTGAAGATATGCATCGTTATAACCACGGATGAACGGGGGCTAAAGGACCAGCGCACGAACCTAGCGACTAATCCCGAAAATGTTCGTGAGAGACCAAGCATTGAAATCGAAACTGCACTCGCGGCCGCCCCTATCATCATGACAGACTTCCGCCCGATTCGATCAGATAGTCGGCTCCATTGTAAAACGGTTATCGTGGATGAGACGTTGAATAGCAATTCCTGGATGACTTCCTGTCAGGTCTGTAGTGCGACGAAATCCATCAAGGCGCACCAGTAGTCCGACATAATATCCAACTTTCCGCTGGTCTCCCCCAACAATCTCCAGCTCGCTAACAAACTAAAATCAGGATTAACATTACTTCCGTTCCTCCTCCTTACGAGGATGTTCACCTGATTGATGAATGGGAGGATGGAATACTGCGGTAGAGAGTAACAGAAGCCAACGACTAGCACCGTCGCAAATTGAATTCGGGGCAAAGGATTCGAGTTCCATTGGGATACTAGGTCTTGACTTTCTTCTACTGGGGAATGTGCATCCGGGTCGGGGGTAAGAGGTGCCCCCTCAATGTGTGCACTGACAAAATCCATGGAGACGGCGAGTGGCCTACGTTGAGAAATCGATACCTAGAGATGACCAGCACAGGATTCCCCAAATGCGACGCTGTCGCCTCGTGCCTAGCCATCATACTCACGCAACATGCCGTACTAGGACACTCACCCTTCTGAGTTCTGTGACGATATCATTCTGTAGGACTTTCCATACTAGTTAGAGTCTGTTAGAGTGCGAGCAACCATCAGTTTCACATGATCTTTACGGCCTACTCTAAAACTACAAGCAGAAAATTTCCAAGTCCTTTGCTGTGCGCACCATGATCAGACTCGGTTGAGGAATATAGCTAGTATTATCTGGCTAGTATGAGTGTGGGCCGGTGGACCGTGGACAAACATGCCAGTTTGGGCAATTTGGGTGCCAAGGGTCACACACATGTCACAATGCTCTTTCCACCAGTGCTAGTCTCAGATCGACGTCTTCCCTCTCAGCAAGTCAGCTTGTCCAGAACTTGGCGATTCGACTCCTATGCGATCAGCCATGAATTCCTCAGGCCTCAGCTCTTACATCTCGTAGTATGCATTTATCTGAGTCAAAGTTGTAACCATGATGTTGCCAAGGTAGCTTCTCTACCATTGTTTCTATCTTTGGCTCACTTGCGGCGCGCCGCTTAACTTCGATAGACTTACTTTGATATTTTACATGACGAATTGAGCCTCATTGTGTTTCTTATCTATGACCGTAATAGATTGTTGTTCCACTTTCGTTACCCTACTCATAGTTTGTATGATGTCCTTGCTGCCTTCCTGTCCTTCACCTCGCTTGCACAGGTCGCACACATCCATCCACTCCGAGTCTCAGCCCTGCGGCCCTTGGTTTGCTAATAGTAGTGATCGGCCTTCAAATTGAATCGCGATATCACATCATTCAATGATTCTGGCTCTGGGTCTCTGAAAGTTACTCCTTTACCTTTATCTGTCAAGCATGTGGCTGATGCCCAATACACAGCCCAAGCAAGGAGTATGGAGAGCTTTCCCAACCACCTGTTGCAAAACCTGCTTCCACGATCGGCCTTGTCGTATTTTCAAGGTCACTGGAACAGTCCATTGTTGCTTGTAAACATCCATTGAAGAGTGCTTACTGTACCTGCTGGGGTTTCTATGACTTTTTTTGATGCTCTAATCATTCCACTAGTTTCTTTAACACAATGTGAATCCAACTGGAGGTTTACCATCCCCGCGCCACCGGTGTGCTGATCCACTTATTTGTACCTTGTCTCGAATGTTCACATCTTGTCAAAAGGAAATCAGAGCATGAATACCCATCGTAGAATACTGAATCTTTGTAGGCCAGTTGTCGATACGGCCATATTGCAACAAGGTATGCCCACTGTCTTATTTTCCTACCTCAAATTGATTTTAATACACAGCCATGGAGGAGTTGGTGCACATTGTTGAAGTGAATACTGCCGCTCCAACCTTGTTGCTAAATGCAATCACCAGGGTCGTGGGACCGTCTGTACCTTGGCCTAGCTAGGTCTAAAGATCATGCGGGTCATGTACAAAACATCTACCGCTACTCACAATTTAAGGCTACGTAGCGGAAATTTAACCACCTACAGTACGCTGATTTGACGATTGCCGATAAAGAAGTTCGATGACTCAAAGTTTTCATTATGAGGTGAGGGTTCAAACGCTCACGCATTGTCGTATTTACATTGTTCACCTCTTGTGAGTCAGGAAGATGGTCCAGGATGTCCGCCTAGAGCCTACGATCCGTCGAAAATGCATTCAATGATCATCATTTGCAGTTCGCTGATCAGCGATTAAGTACTTCTACAACCATCAAGGAGCAAGGGGGGATCCCAAAAGAATATGTAGCTTGTGTCGGTTATCGATATCAGCCTAGTGTTAAGTACGCGTGTTTCTCATGAATCAAGGGCAGAAAGTAAGAGTAAAATCCGCGTTTAGGCTAGAATCGCAGGTCTTTAGAGCAGTACCACTCGATTCATCAAAGGCGTAGGCGTAAGAATTCGGGCAATTGCTCTTGAAGTAGTTGTAGAACGCAACTCCTGTGGACATACAAGCTGTTAGAAATCCAAATTCTATTCGCGCAGAATAACGCCACATGCCTGAAGAAGGACAGGTTTGAGGGGTGTTGAAATTCCCTGAGCAGCAATTGGGAGAGTTCGCTAAGAAATGGTGCGTAAAAACTAGCCATATGGAAAAACTGATTGTCCTACCCGGGTTTCCATCGAGATTTGCGACACAGGCACTTTTACATCCCACAGGGAAACCGGTAGAATCGTAAGGACCCTTCAATGGTGCAGGACCTGCGTCGCAGGATAAGTTAACAAAAACTGAACATGTCTGTGATGAGTTCAACTAACAATTGGGTCCCAAATCGACTGCGCATTCTGCGACTGGACATCCCTTGTTGTTATTGATTCTCATAGGAAGATTGTATCCGTCGACGAGAGAGACTAGATTAAAATACTTGTTAGAGAAAAATACCAGATGGCAGGACCAGGAGCCTGACCGTCATAGTAATCTTTAAATCCATGTCCTTGCAGAGTCCACTCAGCAAGTGACGCGGGAGGGACGCCCTATGAATAGTGTTATGATCACCAGAGAAATAGACACGGGAGTAGCTCACAGTTCCTGTATGGGGATCGCAGACGAGCCCTCCGTTGCATCCACCATCCAGACAAGAGTTTGGACCGGGGTTAGAATTGAAGTTGCAGTTCCGTCGGGCCTGCCATCCTGATATAGTCCACACGGTCGAGCTTGGCTAGACACGTACCCAGATTCTTCCCGCTTTCCAGTTGTCGGGCACAAAAAAACTGACAGAAGTGAAGGAGCCTGCTTCCCAGCTAAGCGATTGTGCGACAGCTTAATCAAACTATGATACCCATGATGCAAATAGCCTCACCCAGTCCGGAAGTTAGGAACATTGGGAGCAACGTTCAGGTCCGTAAACATCTGAATAAACCCTGAGAATAAATTCTGGTATCTAATCGTTATGTCTGTACCGCCGGCCTAGGAGATGAATTAGTACGACTAGTAAGGGTGGGCATAAAGGCGACACGTACCAAATGGTAAAAGGACAGGCATTGTAGACCTTAAACGGAGGTCAGCCTAACACAACGAGAAGGATAGAAATGGCGAACCGTGAAGGTGCGAGCAGTAGCTCCCGAAAGCAAAGCAAGAGAGTTGGCAACAAAGAAGTACTTCATGTCTTTCAGAAATGAGCGAACCTTTGTGGGGTTGCAGCGCAGCAAAATGAAGAGTAATCTGTAGTCTTTAATACCATGCTAGATACTTAGCCACAACGTGGTCGCCTGGACGTAATGGGAGCATGGGATAAACCTTACAGCAGATTATGGCCGCATGTCAGTTGAACGAAAGCCCATTGAGGACTCGCAATTGCACATTAATAGCACACTAAGGGCATGTGCTCTTCGTCTCATGACGCGCTGCTATTCAGCGAAAGTCGATAGGTGTGCAGCAGCATTCCAGAACGGAGAAGGACGCAAAAGGAAACGCACCTGACAACGGAAGCCCGCCCGATGTAAAGCCAACTGCAACAAAATATCTTGTATTGTAGGTATACAGTACTTGTCCATGTTGTAAAAAGTGATCCATAACAGTCTCGTAAGACTATCGTCGAAGCGTCCATGAGAAAGTCCCGGTACCAATACGGGAATCAGGATACAGGGTGAACAGAAATCTAAGGTGTGGTCATACTATTATAGTCCTATATGGTACGGCAAAGTGAGCAATCGAAATGTACGACATTGCGCAAAATAACAGCTGGGAGACCAAATAAGTACAACATCCTCAACAAAAAAAATAGTAACTACTCACGGAGCGCTATGAGAGCGACAAAAAGGGCCATAATACAGATGTAAACAAGACCGTATTTGAATACCTGAATGGATATCAATACGCAGGTCTTTTCCCAAATACCAATAAATCCAACTCACCAGCCAACGGCGTTGTCTCTTTTGTCTTACCGAGAATAACGGGGCCCGAATTTGCTTTGATGGGCGAAGCCAGACTAAAGTAGAAACATCAAATGGAAGGTGTACCAGTTAATATACCATGGGAACTTACACAGGATAGTCGCATGGAAGCGATCAAAGTAAGGAATTAAGGTTGGAGGCGTAAGCATGAACAATAGGATATGTCCGAGGAGGAGATCTGAACTCCAAAGCGAGAGCTCAATAATCTTCACGACGAATTCACGAGCAGGTTGTGACATGACATGCGCTCCAAGCCCGCGCCCATACCACCTACCCGTCCACCAGGCGCGATTGGTTTCATCATGTTTGAACTCTCGGGAGAGGAAGACCGAGATGAGAATTTTGTGTATACAGCGCTGGATTGCGATCACGGCAATTAGCCCTAGAACAGCATGTGAGGCATCCCAGAGTTCAAGGAACCACTAGATATATATATCTCAAAATGTGTCAACGCCAGATTGTTAAAATAACGCACGAGGAATTCAAAGAAGCCAACCATTCCAATTACGCCAAGAATATGGGTAATGAAGGCCATGGCAGAACCAAATTTAGGGAACATGGGATCTAGCATCGGCCCGAGGAACAATGATATGAGGAACTGCGTAAGTAGGATCGCAGCATTCCAAACGATCGGACCCAAGGAGATGATGGCGATACGAATTAGGGGACTGGGGGGCTGGTGGCCATTTCTATCGGGGAACGACTTCACAAACATGTAGGCAACCACGAAAAGGACAGCCATGAAAATGGGGAAAATGACTTCAGAGAAAAGAACAGCACGCCAGCCGGCCCGCGGAACATCTCCAGACAGCTTCTCCGAAGGATGTCCAAGTCTCTTCTTTTTGTAACCTGTGATCATTGTGCGCGACAGGCGACAATATCCGATCCAAGAATTATTGTGAGATCGAGAGTTGCCACGAGACATCCATCGCAGGAATTCCCTACAATCATACAAGAACAATCAAAAGGTAACATTAGGGTGGGAGAATGGGAACGAACCTATAATCAATGATGAAGTCTGAGAACACAAATTGATGGGGATTGAACACGAAAGGCGCAATGCAGAGCGCAAGAATGGAGACCCAGAAATAGATCAGGTAAGGGGTCCACAGCGTCAACGTGACATAAAGCAGCGAGATCAGAGTCCTCATGCCGAGATAGATACTTGGTCCTGCAAACCTAGAAAACAATATGCTAAAGTATATCCTCGTGGTCGCGAACCCGCGTCCGGTTGCGATGTACCGAGCACCGCCAAGTGTCAAATTGCTCAAGATCGAATGAGACGAGATTTGAGTGGCGAAGATTTCAAAGACGGGTGAGAGTGAGCTGAACTGCTTCGCAAGCCGGAAAATTGCTTTCCAAGTGCCTCGTTCGACAAGTTCTACACGAAACCAAGGGTTAAGACAAGTAAATGGCAAGAGACAATCAATACACACCTTGAAGGAACAACGGGAGGAAAGAGATCATGAAGACAAGGAAGATACTTATGATGCAACGACGGATCCAGTCGAACACTGGCACAAGGTTGTAGCATCCAGCCTGACCGCCGATGAACTGTCCCGCATCCGTGTACTTGCAAATCTGCAGTTGCGAGTTCAACGTCCCCAAGAAGACCACTAGAACCAGAATCCATCAGCAGCCATCCCAAAGCAATATGATATGAAGCGGAAATACGTACTGGTAACGATAAACACTTGCACCGATAAGATAACCAACATGTTGTTGATGTGGAACCCGGGATGTCCATAATAAAACGTCAAGAATCGATCAATCGGCAGCTGCGTCCCCAAATAATAGTACTCGCGGCTCAACATCTGCTCTCCCATACCCGTCCCGATCTTGGTCTGGAAGTTCAAAATCGTGCCGAACCCTAAATCACGACCCTTTCCACATTGATAATACTCCGTATGCTTGATCCTCGCGCCTCTTCCAAACGCATTCATGCCAGCATAAATATCCTCGTTCAAATGAAGCCCCTTCTGCGCCTTCGAGACTCCTCCCCGCGTCGACATATACAGTCCATTCAAAAAGTCCGGATGTCCATAATGCAGCTTTCCCCCAATCCACGCCATAGACCGTGCAGCAAGGGTACCAAACGTCTGTTCCTTACCAGCCGCTAAGTCACCTAAAATACCAATATTCTCCGAGAAGATATACTCCCGCGCACCAACAATGGCAACAGGCGAGCACTTGAAATCCTGGTGTCCCCACTGAGCATACGGGCTCTGATTTGACACCCCATACTCCTCAAACTCGGCAAGCACATTCCGGATCTTGAGGCACTCCTCGAGGTAGTTATCCTGATTCGCATCGATGAGCTGGAGGTATTCTCCACGGTAGAAAATAATCGCATGGTTCTGGTTATCCGACTTGCCATCCCCGAGAATTGGGTTCCCTGGCAACTCAATCCTAAACTTCGGGCGGCGTCTCCCCGTCTCAGGGATAAACTCGCTATGTCCATCGATGAGCGCCGAGAATATGCGGGGGTCCCCTCCTTCTTTCCTCGCGGGTTCCTCTTCCAAGTACGCAATCTGCAGATCCGGATACGCACGCAGCAAAAACTCCGCATTCTCATGCTCCTCCTTGTTAAACTTGGAATACCGTTGCATAGAAACAACGAACTTGAATTTGCGCCTTGCCATCCGTTCCAGCTCACGTTCCAATTTATCTGTATTGCCTCCAAACAGTTGCACCACCTCTGGGTTCTCCACGCGATAGAGCAGCTTAATGGCCTTGGAGTAATTCATCATCCCCGACACCGTCCTATACAGAGTTTGTGCACGAAGGGATGCCCAGATACGAGTACGTAGGGTGAACTCGGGTGCAGCGCTCTTGAAGCCGATGAAGTAGAATGGGATCTCGTCCGTCTTAGCCCGCTCCTTCTCGTCACCATTACCGAACGGGTTCGGGCCATTAAACAGCGCCGACTCTTCTGCGAGGATCTTGGTGTCCTTGACGAAATTCTCCCACTCAACCGGGTGCAATTGTTTCAAGTACTCCAATAACGTCACGCGCTGGTTGGGGTCTTCCTCACGGATAATCTCACGGAGGGATAGCAACGTCTTCAGAAGACCCAATCAGTCTCATGAGATACAAAGAACAAAACATAAAACACACCTTCTCGCTATAATGCGGTGTGAGCACCGTAAACGTCGGCATGGCATCCACAGGGAGGGGTGGCGGGATATAGGTCGTCAAGCTCTGCGCAAAGAACGAAATCCGTCTCTCGGCCTCGCTGCCCCTGGGGAAGAACTCGCCCTTGAATCCTTTATCACCCTGCGAAATGAAGAACGGAGGAGCCCGTAATGATCTTCTTCCACCTGCACCCGTGTCGACTTGGTGATACAGCAGCTTCTGTACATGTTCGATTGAGAGTAGGTGTTCGCGGTACATCGAAATGATGATCGCATTCCAGATCTGTGAGACGAGAACCTGTACATCTCAATCAGCACGGGATTTCAAATACAAAGAGGAAGGAACACCTACCTTGGGTTTATACTTAACCTCCATATCACTTGTCGCAAGCAATTTCGAGAAAATCCTCTTGGGCAACCTTGTATAGATATCCTTCCACGGCGTCCAGATCGACAGTCCCAACGCAAAGCTCCGCGCGATACTATACACCGTGTTCCAGATGATATACCAGAGGTACGTGTCGAGGAAGAACAGCACCAGGTCCATGACGTACATAATCGTCAGCGTAAACGCCGTCTGATTAACGCACAACGCATTGCCAAAGTACTTGTCGTTGCATCCCTGGACCTTCATCCCCACCATCACCCGGATCGGATCCTTGAACGACAGAGTCAAATAGAAGTAGCTTTCCACAAACTTGCATCCAAACACGAGGAACCACAGCCCCACACTCGCCAGCCGGTTCTTCTTTTCCAAGCTCGGATATGATGCAGTAAACGTCTGACTCGCGAGGTACTTTCTCGACTTGCCCGCAACACGATCTCCAAACATTCGGCCGGAAGGCATTACCGCGAAGAGTAGTGTAGCGGCAATAGATATGAAGAACTGCACAATCCCCAAGATCAATGCCAAGCTCCCACCACCGCCAGAGCTACGTTCCGCAATAGCAACATAGAAGGTGGGACCGCACGTCAATGCCAAGGTAATAAATAAAAACAAGAGTCGGCGAGTAAGATGAGACGAATTATTCCAGGTAGTAGGGATGTAAGAGAATTCAGCGAGGGTGGCAAAGATCATGATGATGGTAGCGACGGCGCCCCCAAGCGCGACGGCACTCCACGTCATTGCCGCGGTGGACTTGCCACGTACGGCGTATATGGTGGGCGAGTTGTATGATGTGTAATAGTAGTACATTGCGACGTGGATGACCCACACGCGGTTAAAGTTCACGAGAAGGTGTCCGAAAGAGCGTTTTTCATAGTAAGTTTTGAAGAAGGCACGGTTCCAGTCAATGCGGTCGAATTTCATGAACCGCTTTGCTGGGGCGAGGTCGATGAGCCGGGACTGATGCAAAACGTTAGTAAGGTAGAGAGAGGGCCTGTAACAGAATAAAACTCACCTTGTCGTTGAGCACAATACGTGCAATTCCCTCGGGGTACCAAAATAGTTGATTGACATCATCATACCCTATGATACCATCATGGTCCTTCTCCCTCCTAACCCACTTGTGATCCACAACCTCGTACCCCTGATCCCTGATAAACCGATAAAGTGGCTTCACCACCGCCCTCAGATACAACCCCTCCGGCACAGGATCCACCCGGTTCTGGCACTCCGGACTCCGATAATAATCATCTGCGCACTTGAAGATAAAGCATAGGCACTCAGGTGCAAACCGCACCTGAGCCGCCTCGCCCCAACACAGGAGGTACAATGCAATCTGCCTGAGACGATCGTACTGCGACATGTTGTGCATCGCCATGCGCCAGCGTTCTAGAGCAGTGTTAAGGCTCTTCTCGTGCGAAGGCCGTTTGTCCTTTCGCTTCGACTTGAGACGAGTCAATCCAGGGTTTTGCACCTGCCCTATGGCGTCATCGAGGTCAAGTTGGGCAGCAAAGTACCATTTGCGGTAGTTGGCATTGTGTCCGCCGATGTAGTCTGCGTGCAGGGTGAGCAGGGCTTGGTTCGGTAACATGCGCGAAGCGCGGCTGTCGAGCATTTGCATTAGGAAGTCGAACTGCCCAAGATGACGTTAGCGGGATCATTAAAAATGTCAAGAGATGGAGTGAAAGGCTGGAAGTGTGCAAAGTGACGAGCACCATATGGTTTCATTCATGCACTCATAGTCGGTTATGACCAAATTGCATGGTCAGCGCAGTTGCACCAGTTCACTGAGCACGAGGGACGATACGCCACTAACACGGGCAAGAGTGGCCGAGACGTGACATGACACTGTGTCATCGGAGACAGACAGTGGTGGGGGGAGCTCACCATGTTTCTCATCGAATCTCGCTGAAAACCAAACTTTTGCGTGAGGTCCAAGAATATATCTTCAATTTCTTCTTTAGATAGAGGAATTTGGCGTTCAGAGCTCCATGCCGGGTAAGCTTCCCGGGCACCGGCCGGACCTCCGTAGTCGACGAATGTAGGTGTGGAAGAATCCGAGTTAGCCATGCGGCCTCCACCAGGTGGCCCCAAAGACTCTGCAGAGGGTTCATAACGATGGCCATAGACGTCTACGTCAGAGTCGGTGTCTTGAGGTGCTGTAGCAACGAGACACGAAAGTGAGACGAGACAATTGACAACCAAATCAAAAAGACTTACGATAAGGGTCATACGTGCCATTGTGGTCGTAGAAATGCTGTTCTGTGAGTGCTGGGTTGCTGCTGTCTGAGGCGTATGTGGCATAAGTGTCACGACGATCAGCGTTATCAGACTCGTTGTCGTAGTATCGTCGTGCAGAATGTGAATTGCTGAATGGATCGTTATGGTTGTCAGCAGAAGGAGAAGATGAATAACCCTCCTGGCTGTGAGCCTGACTTGTAGGCCCATGTCGTGAAGGCATTTGTGGCCAGGTTATGGTGGAGAGAACGAAGAGAAGAGGTTGGAAAATGAACCGCAAACAGCTTGATCGTCTTGGGTCCAATCAACCCACACAACACAGCCACTTCGGTTAATTCCGCAGTTTCGTTGCCACCAAATCACGGTCATCCTCCACCGTGACAAACAGGATTCCCTTGGGGAAACCAAATTCATATCAGCTTCAATAACTTCCCACCCAGTCAAGTTCCAGCAGCATACTCTGTTTTTGGCTTCCATCTCATTATCATTATGGTTCAGCCAAATTAGACTCCTGATGGCAAGCTTATCTTCTTCCGCTTCCATACAGGCGCAAGCTTTGTATCTATGACAATAATACTCTAGTTCTATCTTACATTGATGTAACAACGGTATGGGCTATATATTTTCCTATCAACTCTGCACAAGTTATACGCTGATCCCCCGACGATCTCACTGAGAAATGTTTCAAATAGGAATTCCATCCAAGGAGCATCACCGTTTTTCCTTGCTTAAATTCCTGATCTTTTCATTATGACGATTGCAAGACACCCGGCATTCTATCATCATCACTTGGCAAAAAGCGATCGGTTATTGCCTAGCAATTGCCCAGCCCTTCTAAGTTGTCACTCAGGTTCTAAATTCACGTCAGCGTCATTACCCAGACAACATTCTTCGAAGTCCTCTAACTACCACCGCAACACTTCGGTTTCCTGAGCAATATCAAAGGTTTCCTTTCGTTCAACATTGGATGGATTCTTTGGATAGGTCTTCAGGTTAGCCCGGCGTTCTATCGTTCATAGCTACAAGGCAACTTGGCAAAAATACGATCATCCAAGAACACGATCGATCAAGCAGCCTCTTCCCGAAACCTGTTTCCCAAGCCCATCCTCATCATCTCCCGGCGTCTTTAAACGACAACGTAGTGACGACACCGAAGCTCACCTCTTCATGCATGCATTGTCAATCGCGGCCGTTTTTCGCCAGCGCCGCTAAAGGGCTTGACGGTCGACATAGACAACTGGTCAGAATATAACTCTGTCGTGAAATCATGTGATTGGTATGAATTCAAGACTCCCCGCCGATTCATTTCTGATTCGTATAGCTTTTTAGGTGGCTGGTTACTGGGAAGATTGGCATCTGTTGCTGTAACCCTATGCGCTTTGCATCAGATGTAGCAATTCGCATAGCGCTACCTATATCCGCCATCTGCAATTCAGACTTTCTTCAAAACTTGGGTATCACCTGGACCATCCGCGATACTAGAGGGAGGAGAAGATGACCGTATGTATGTACCACATCCGATGGCACGTGCGCCGCACTGGCCCTAGCCTAAGCAAAAGTACTTCGACCAAAATTGTATGTGCTTCCTTGCAATTTTATTTGACTCTTCAACTGCGTCCTCCGACCCTTCCCCATACATCGTTAGTGCTTCTTTGAGTTCGGGGGACAAGACCGGTGCTTTCAGAAAAGGCATCCCAATATCATACCATAAAACGGCAGCGGTCCCCGGATGGTGTTCCTTTTTCCTCGACACTCTGCTGTGCTCGTCATAAATCAGCGTTTCTACTTCCTGCCATTGGGATTTCCCATCTGCGCTCTCCGACCTCTCCTTCATATACACGATACGAGTATGACCATGGAAAGACATTCCGTGATGGTCGAAAACTGCCCTGTTGGCATGCCACCATTCATCAGAGTTCTGTCCTTCATCCATGCCAGTCACCACAAACACTGTGGGCACTAGCTCGTGTAAGAAATTTTGGGAGAGTATTCTATAGTTCTTCACCACAGCCTCAGGCTGAGCTACAACATCTTCCGCATGCACAACGAGTACAAGAAGATTGAAGCCTTCATTATGCTTGCGCGTGACATGATACAGGCTTTTGACTGCTTGTTCAGCAGTGCCTTTACAGAAGCCAGCAGTTTCGTACACCTTGAAGTCCTCATTCTTGATAATGATTGTCGAGAGGATTGATTGACCCCTGCGGTAGGCATCTTTGGCTCGGCCACCGAGTATGGTAATTATAGAGTTCGTTCCTCCACAGGCTTCCCCGACAAACAAAATGTTAGGGGTTGATTCCGTGGCAACCCTCCTGGGTAACTTGTCAATTTTGCGACTCTCCACTACCACATCATGACCCACTACTTCTCCATAGGACACAAGCGCCGCATCCAAATGAGAAGAGCCGCCAAACACTATGGCCGAGAATTTCTCATATGGAGAGACACTGGGAGCGGACCATGGCACCTGGGGTGCCCATGGCGCTGTCAACGAACGGTAAATTAACTCCTCTACCTTCGTCTTCGATTGTGCGTAGGCTTCGTCAAAAAGAGCTTCGCCTTTCAGTATCCCTCTCGTGGCTGTGATACAAGCACTTTCTTTGAAATGCATTCTGTGCAATTCGAATTCCTCCTTATTCGCAACCCACCAATCGTCCATGCTCTCTTCATTTTCCAGGCCAGTAATAACGATCACGATGGGTACTTGCCTCTCACATATTATGTCGAAGAACATGTGGTAGTTCTGCTGCGTGAGGAGAGTGATCCGTGGTGCTCGCATGACAAACACGAGGAGGCTGATGCCGTCTGGTAATTGGCGTGTGAGGTCACACAACTCTCTGATCGCCGCCGTCGGTGATGTCGTCCCTCTCGATCCCTCGTTGAGACCGATTGTATCAAAGACATTGACAGCCATGCCATGGATTGACTTTCGGTAGGAAGTGTTACTAAACGTCACCCCCGCAGAACCATTTGATACATCCGCTCGGGTAACATCAATAACATCTACATCATTGTCAAGCATGTTCACGACCGAACTTTTCCCGGCACCAGTGGGGCCGAAGACAAGAATGTTAGGGATGGGTTTGTGTTCCATATTGCTAGTATGAGGTTGACGAAGGACCGGTTCGAGGTTACGAAACGTTGGAGGGGGCGGCTGCCAATTAGTTCAAGTTGGAGGGAGCTACCAAGGTTGGTGAACATAATGTTATGAAGAAAAGTGAGTGAATAGACAGCCTACATCTCGAAGATTACTAGGCTTTGTATGCACTCTTAGATAGCTTGCAAGGGGGTTTTCGAGAATGAGAACTGCGTCGAAAGCTTTAGAAGCGTGCCAGCCTGAGGGAACGGGACACCACACCGCTAATGAATAGACTACTCCCGCAGGCTAGACGTGGAAGTTAGCTACTTGACATGCTCATACCACGCTCTGGATCTGCCGCAGATGGCACTTCCCATTCAAGTTCTCTTGCTGCAAGGCTGTCAGACACGGATCTAGCTATAGATACTTCATGCAACATAATTTCTGTACTCAGTCTCCCTAACGCTGACGAAAGATCAAGCTAAGATGGCGACTATCTTCGAAGTTGTAGGTGCCGTCAGTATCGAAACTACGAGATATTATATCTCATCACTACCCCACAAAACAACAAATACTTAACAAAAAAATTTGTCATAACTTTGTAAGCTTTGAAGAACGAGAAAGGTGTAGTAAAAGAAATTTGAAAGGCTTGTTCTATCGATTAGAACCAGCCTGTCCACCTCCGTTTGGGCATCTTGCTAGCAATGGCCCATGCATCCGAATCCGTCAGCACCTCGCTCTTCTTCAATTGAAGGTACAACTCGGTATTAAAGTCGCGGGATTTGATGCGAAAAATGCTGAGCACCTTGACAACAACGGCAGCAAACCATGACATCTCTGGTAACTTCCAGGGAGTGGCCGTATATCGATTGTAAATCAGTTGCGCCACTTCCTTCTTGGATTGATTATACTCGGACTCAAAAGCGTACCCGTCTCTCCTCCTATTCCCTCTTGTGGCTGTGATGCACGCATGTCCAGAGAACAACATTTCGTGCTGGTCGAAGTTTGATTTTTGCGCAGACCACCATCCTTCCCGATCTTCTTCTAGCTCCAAGCCTGTAACAACGATCACAATAGGGGCTTTCTTGTCACATATTGCATCGAAGAACACCTTGTAATTTTGCTCTGCGGTGACCGTGATACGTGACGCCCGCATCACAAATACAAGGAGGTGAACACCATCAGCAAGCTCTCTGATGAGAGTGCCGACAGCTTCAATTGCACTTCGTTGAGAAACATTCCCGTTCGATCCTTCATGAAGGCCAGCGGTGTCATACACACGGAACTTCTGGGTATTTATCGTCTTGATGTAAGGGGTGTTTTTGCGTGTCACACCGCGCGTGCTGGAAGAGACCTCGGCAAGGTCACCACCTTCAAGCATATTGATAACGGAACTTTTTCCTGCGCCAGTCTCACCGAAGACGACGATATTAGGTGTTGTCATAGTGCTATGAAGTGGAAGTCCACGTTAAGAATTTCATGACAGCAAGATGATTGAACTAACCCTGGTCTCAAATCAATTTCCGGTTCATAGAAAGCACGTTCTGGGAGCATGGGAAGGAATCGAGGAGACTGACCAATGAGTTGGCGGTAGAATGACGACGAGTATGAAGTAGGAGAAGAAAGGAGTGTACCACCTAAACAACACGCAAATTAATACGAAACTGAAGCTGAACAACGAAAACTGAGGTTTTGGTAGTGCCAAAAGGAAAAGGAATGTAGTCTTGCGTCTGAGACTTTAATAACCCTGCATCCTGCAGATGAAAGCATGCCTACAACACCTGAATCAGAAGAACTGCAATGATATGAACTGCCGATTGCCACAAGTCCTCCATACCGTCTGCTCGGGTTAGCATACCCCATGGAGGACAACCTCGTGGCCCAAAAATTGAGACCTCGCAAACGAACCCAGCGATTTCTGCGGAATCACATGAGGCAGACCGCACTGGTTTAATTTTGAGAAACACCACTGTATCGTGTGGCAAAGCTCTTGCGAGATGCTCAGGGACGGAGAATCACCGCAAGTTAACAAGGACATGGTCCGATGATACGACGGGTCTCCGAAATAACTTGAAGCATCGTGACATTAAGGCTCACGACCACATCCCTATTGATACAATTATGGCGCTCAATAGGTAGGAACCTGTTGGGTGCAATGAGCCTCGAAAGAAATATAGCAAGTGCTAGAGAAAATGCAACGTACTGTCAGAGTTATGTCGGCGTTCAGGTGAAGCTATTCCTTTTACTTATGTGTAAACCTTATTTCGTCAGCGCCGCCTTGAATGTTCACCGAGTTATCGGTATACCGCATGATCATGAAGATGTCACCCGACGCAGTTAGTAGTATTCGAAGTCATTAGAACGGGGGAATGGCGTATTCTAACAGCAGGTAAATGGGCAACATCATCCAACCACTAGTGTGCAATGGATTCTCCCACTTTATTCACCTGATTATCATACAGTAACCTCTTGATATCCGTTGCATGAAGGAGGTTTGGAATGTCTGCCAAAGTTGCTAATACAGGTGCATATCCCAGAAGTCATACTTGGATGAGCCATCCGTAGAATCAGTCATGTCGCCCGACTGCAGAGAACACAGAATGATAAATCCACTGATCATTAACGTTGGGTTGACTTCCCAGTGGAATCCGATGAAATCATTGTGGCGAATGACGTAAGGCGTTAGTAACGGTTTATACCACGAGCTACCAGCCTGTTGGTGGAAGCAGTAAAGACGGGAATCGACAATCGGAATAGCAACCAACATAGCGAAAGGTGAATCACGGTGGCAGACAGAAGAACAAGTTGCGAGGTTTGATAGCACGCCAGTCGCCAACGATCGGAAGAGGCAATATGAACAGATGGCGAGAAAGGTGGCAGCAGTGGAGAAACGGGGTATATGAGGTCGAGTCGTCCAGGCAGATAGACAAAGCGACGGCGGAAAACCGTTGATGTAGATAACGGGGAAAGAATCAGAAAGGCGGGTTTCCACAAAAGGTAATATTTCGAGAGAAAATGATCCATTTCGCAAAGCGCAGAATTCGATAGGAATAGAAATCGTGAACAATTGGTGAACGAACAAAGAGACGCATATGGCCAACAGGTGGAAGCTGCTCAATAATGGAGGTGACCTCCAGGCGTGCAGTCTCGTACACAGGGAGGGACTCAGACATGATCAGACGTGGTGAAAGGCAAGGATATAAAGAGTCTACGTGAGGTTCACTGCCAGTGGTAACTTGAAGCCTTTCCGAAAGTCGAAGCTCGAACATGAACCGCTGATCACGTGATATACTCCTCACTTGTCATGAGTCCACTGCAGGATAATGATTCCACAGTGGTGACGAGTCAAGAACGTAAAGTTCCAAGTTAATTTGGAATGCACCTTACAATCACATGCACGGTTATCAGACTACGAAATCGCCTGTTACTCCGTTCATGCCACACTGTAGGCCATCGAATTCCAAGCAGTTTAATCACCATTGAGGTAAACCTCATGATCAGGCTGGCCGTGAGGATGCGTATGACACATGATGGATGAGCGCACATCAAGTCACCATCCGCAGTCTCGGAAGAAGTTCACATGGTTTCGTATCCAACAGGAGCATATGAAGATATAAGGTACTGAGATTGTTTTGGACAACGTTCTACCATATCAGCCTCTATCGTTCAACTTGAATATCATGAATTTACCTCCAGGTCCTTTGCATTTGTCTCGTCTATTGTTCAAGATTTTACCCGCGACAGGAATTTGGTATACCATTTTTCGCTTGTTAGGCTTTTATACAGGGGTGGTAGTTCCAGCATGGATCATCATCTGTATGGCATTGTCGATTCAACCAGCCGCGACAGTCTACTGGAAAAAGCGACGTCGCGGAGTGGAGGCCGCAGCGAATGGGGCGATCTTGGTTCCAGAAGTTAAAGGAGGATCTTTCTCACTCATAGAAGCAATGGCGAAGAGCATAGAGTCTGGTTATCCTGGTATGTTTGTTGATGTGCGATTCATGAGTTGCACCTTCGACTCCAATTTCTTCAGGCGACCAGCTCCTTGAATGGCGTGAAGAATATGGGGATACTTTTAACCTCAGGATCCTGTTTCAGGATTCGGTGTGTAGCTTCATCGCCTCTAGCATACACAAGTTCTTGATTCTTGATTCGTCAAGTTTGTGACATCTGAGCCAGAGCATATCAAGGTAGCCTGTTTTTTTTTTCCGGCGGTTTCTGGCAGAGCCTCTAACAATATCCTTCTTAGGCCATGCTTATTACACAAGTCACAAAATTCGACAAGGGTGCGATTCGTCGTTGTACTTGCTCGTTCTTCGGTTCTGAATATTACTTTAAAAAGGCGCATTATTACCTGCTCAGCATCGTAGTTTTCTTGGTACTGGTATACTCATGTCAGACGGTATGGTTCATCAGATAGGCGGTAGTCCATCACTGACATCGTCTCTCAGGTGACATGTGGAAGTATGTGATTTCCTACCTCTATGATTTTGTTTCAAATCTACTGTTAGATTCCACCGCACCATGACTCGTCCATACTTCACCAAAGAACGAGTCACTGATTTTGACATTTTCGATCGCCATGCGAACGATGCTATTGGCCAAGCTACGGCCAGGCTTGCGGCTGGCTATCCCATTGACTTTCAAGTAAGAACTCTTTCAATTATCTTCATTATTTTCTTTTCACATAGTAAATTTCAGGATATGGTGTCTCGCTTCACGCTTGACTCTGCCACGGAATATCTGTTCAGCCACAACATACGCACATTGTCCGCTGGCCTTCCTTATCCTGCGTCATCACCCCTTGCCAATTCTTCAGAATTTCTGAACCATCCGTCCAATAAATTTGTCAAAGCCTTCACAACCGCCCAACATTACACTGCTAAGCGTACATTGCGAGGCGCAGATTGGCCATTGATGGAATTCTGGGCAGACCCAGTCAAACCTTTAAGAAAGATTGTTGACGAATCTATTCAGCCTATGATACATGATGCTTTGTCAAGGCAAACCGCTATCGAAAACAAGTTGTTGGATGGGGAGAAAGCAGATGACGACAACCATACGTTGCTGACGCATCTATTAAGCCACACACAAGGTATTACTGTTACTTGCTCTGTGCCGTTCCCGAACTCATGCCAGCTTACCAGATATGCAAATATTGAAGGATGAGGTAGGCGAATATTTTGTCTATCGTTGAGAGTGTGCTCACCGTCGGAACTGCAGTTAGTCAATCTGTTGGTAGCAGGGAGAGACACAGTACGTGCGGAACCAAGAGGTCCCGATGCATGTTTACGACGTCTCGATGCTCCCAGACTGCCTCAACTTTGACCTTTGCGATATATATGTTGACCGAACACCCTCATGTTGTTCAACGTCTTCGAGAAGAAATTCTTGACAAAGTTGGCAACGGTCGGCCTACGTTCGAACAGATGAAGGATATGAAGTATCTGCGGGCATTCATCAATGGTACGTTATATGATCTCACCCTCATGTACGACCGTGCCTCATGGCGCAATAGAGACTCTGAGGCTATACCCCGCTATGTAAGTATCCCTGATCTCCACAATATTACGCCTCATTCTTATTATGATATAACCCAGCCCGTTCAACATACGGTACGTACCTTAGTGATTGTTTAACTGGCGAACACTGAGTCACATACTATCATGACAACAGATGTTCAAATACAGCGACGACGTTTCCACCTACCACGCCTGGAGGGAAGCCGTTCTTTGTTCCGGCCAACACAACGCAAGTCGTTCTCAATCATTCAATACATATTGTCTATACGGTGCTGCTTCAGATGCCTAATCAACATTCTATTGTTGCAACGCCGAACTGATCTGTGGGGTCCAGATGGTGTGTTCTATCTTCTTTGGATCATTCAAGCATATCACATTCCTAGCCAACGAATTTGACCCTGATCGGTTCATCGATGAAAGATTACAAAAGTATCTTATACCCAATCCATTTATATTTGTGCCCTTCAACGCTGGGCAAAGGATATGTTTAGGGCAGGAGGTGAGCGTCTTTCTGAATTATGTACACCAATAATCATATATTCTTTTCCAGTTTGCATACCATGAAATATCCTTCTTCCTCATCCGTCTTTTGCAAAGATTTGTGAGGTTTGAGCTGGCCATGGATGCACAGCCGGTTGAATCATACCCACCTGCCGAGTGGTCTAAATGCAAGGGCACCCAAGGAAGAGAGAAGATATGGCCACGAACAGATGTCACGATTATCGTCAAGGTAAGATGATGTAGGTTTTATTCATTTCATGATCTACCTAAGTTCCCAATTGTAGGGAGGACTATGGATACGAATGGAGGTCAGCCAAGTTGATTAGGCTTGAGTCTATTCTTTTTCTTTTTATATGATTTATACTCCCGTCGAACCGTTATTACTTACTGTATGTCCGCTTCCTCAGTTATGTTATTATAGGACTGAAGTCTCCCCACGATTGTACGAAACGAACCCAGCGATTTCTGCGGAATAACGCAAGGCAGACCGCACTTGTCTAATTTTGAGAAACGCCGTTACATCGTGTGGCAAAGCTCTTGCGAGATGCTGTGTAGGGACAGAGTACCACTGCCAGTTGACAAGGAGGTCGACGATGCACAAGCGAAGTATAGTCAACCGACGCCCACACCGTACACGAATTGTACCACTCCGATACAAGCGCATTAATGCTCACGACCACATCCTCTATTGATACAGTCTGGATTATGGCGCTCAATAAGTAGGAAGGTGCCTGTAAAGAAATATAGCAAGTACTACAGAAAGTGCAACGCATGTTCGGCGTTGAATGACCGTCGTATACGACCAAGGTATCCAAAAGAGGGAATGCCGCACGATCACGCGGATCTCATCCGACGTTGCCTCACACAGTCCTCAAGGCCATTGGCATCTTCCCACTGTGACCATGCCCAGTCCATGCCTCCGGTTGTAGCTCTCTCGCCTTCCACCACATCAACCAGAGCTTCTCCACACCCAGAATCTATTGAAATGCGCCCAACGTTCCATGCGCCAGGGTCTCCGCCATCATCCCACCTGGATCTTGACGGAGACCTTGACTCTGAAGTCGAGACTTTACATGACGATACGGGGTTGGGCATTGGAAAAGGTAGGAGTTCAATCGGATCTTCGGTTCGACTGTAACTGCTATCGACCGTGACCCTGGATTTGTACTCAATCATATCTCTTTATTTATACTAGATCGTACGCGAAAGCTTTTCAGGCAACTCGGGTTCTCTTTCTTCCTTTTTGGCCTCATCAACAATGGTGGGTACAGTAATTTATGCCACTCTGCTGCGTCACTAACCTATACCTAAACTCTCAGTGTTGTACGTGATAATACTCTCCGCAGCACTCGACCTCGTCCCGCCATCCACGCCCAAAGGCATCATCGCATTTTGCAATATTGCGCCTGCATTGATAGCCAAGATTGGTTGGCCATACATTCTCAAGGGCCGCATACGATATGCGAAGAGATTAGTCGGGTGCGCTATGTTGAGTTCGTTCGGCATGATTGTCAGTCCATTTCACCCTCTACATGATCAACATGGATGATAATTGTCTTTAGATTGTCGCGTTGTTCGATTCCTTGTTCATGCGTCTATTAGGCATCTGCTTTGCCTCCTTTTCATCTGGTGCGTACTCAACTTAATACTTTCCATTCGTCCAAATGTTAAGCAACATCTGAACAGGCCTTGGTGAACTCACATTTCTCCAGCTATCTACTACCTATGCTCCTTCCTCAGTCGCTGGGCACAGCGTTGGGTCCGTCGATTCACTCAATACATTCTTCGTTCGTTGATCGATCGTATATTTTACAGGTATTTCGCTTCAGGCACAGGTGCAGCAGGTCTCGTTGGGGCATTCCTCTGGTGGGAGGTTCGCTCCCTGGGCATTCGCATCGGCGTCGGTATATCTTCCGTACGTCTTTCACTTTCTTTACTCCACCTCTTTGCCTCAACCGCCCAACTCTAGATCCTCCCTGTCGTCATCCCAATAACCTACTTCTTCCTTCTGCCTTCCTCCCACTCCTTCCTATCTATCTCGGACCCCTCCCCATTCCTCTCTCCACCGGCGGGCGAATATACACCTATTGCCACAACGGAAGATGAGCTCGTTGGCGAGGAAGAGGGCAGTCTCTCACCTGGTCCGAAACGTGGCGTGGCGCTTTCGCTTGCGGACAAATGGAGGCTAGTAAAGCCTCTTCTGGGGAGATACATGTTACCATTGTGTAAGGTTTCTTCTAGTCTGTCGATCTTCGGGTTCATCTGAAATGTGCTTGAAAATTAGTCTGTGTCTACCTCGTGAGTATGAGTCCGTTCCAAGAACCCAAGGACCCGGCGTACGGTTGGGTGTAATTTGATGATCTGTCGAATGAATTCTTACTGATTTTCTTGTTTTGGCGTGTATTAGTTCGAGTATACTATTAATCAGGTCTGCATGCCACATTTAATTTCAAAACTATTGTTCCCTTATGTGCAGCAAAACTACAGGGCATAGCACCGACCCTTCTCTACCCAGTCCCGAAAGCAGTAGACCACCCATGGCTCAGCAAGATAATACATTCTATTCGAGATTATTACCCTCTATGGCAGGTGCGTCTTCCCCAGCCCCTCCTCTTCTATGGCCAGTTGACAATCCTCTTCTCCCCTCCAAAATTAAATAGCTGGTATACCAAACATCCGTCTTCCTCTCACGTTCCTCCATCTCCCTCGGGCTGCCCGCACTCCCTGCGCAGTTCCTCTCCCTTCCCGCAATTATCCAGGCCTTCATCCTGCTTACCCTCGCAATGGAGTCGGCAGTGGGCATCTTTGACGGCTCAAATCCAAACGAGGGTATCGGGGGTATCATAATGGTGTTTATCCTCATCAGTCTCGAAGGGATCTGCGGCGGGCTGGCATAGTAAGTCTGCTTTTCTCCATGTAATCTCTTATGATGCAGTGCTAAGTCGAAAATTTGCCTATTTCTACCCAGCGTGAACGTGTTCTATCGGATCAACCAGGAACCTCCAACATCCACACACCATGACCTCGAACGCACGAAGCAGGAGAAGGAGTTCAAGATTGGCTCTATTGGATTTGCGGACTCGTCGGGCATACTCTTTGCGTCGATCGCTGCCGTTCCGACAGAGGTGGAGCTCTGTCGAGCTCAAGTGCGTAGGGGAAAGGTGTTTTGTAGAGGCCTTTAGAGTGAGACATCATGTTTTTGTGTACCCTAATCATTTATTGTGTACTGGCGGCTGCACATGCACAACCAAACAGCAGCGGTGAAACCTTGTTGTCTCACAACCTCAACTTTTGCCATACACACAAGATGGACTCGGAGGACTCTTTCTCTATGTCCGTGGGGGAGTCGATTATCCAAAAATACAACTATTATTGTTCCATCTGCCTCAACTTCCTCACTGCGGAGGGCTGTGAATGTGCTTGATTCTGCTAAAATGATCGGAAATCAGGTTAGTTCAGATAATATCTTCATCATTACCACACGATCATTGATACCAATGACCGTAGCGTTCGTCCTTTGTTAAGAGAGGCATTTTATCTGCAGGCTACCAGCAATTTTTTGCCGAGGATGCCTTAGTTCGTATGTGTGCCCCATGATTTGTATCTCTAAAGTGTATCGAATGAAAAAGTGCAGTATGCCCTACTTGCCGTCTAGCCTACTTCATACTGGGTCACGTTGCGCTTTCTCCTCCTTTGCCAGTTCTTGAATACATTCGGGACTATCTCAGGGGTACTCCAGAAGACAGTCGAAAGGCTCTACATGAGGTCCGTTCTTACCAGCTCAACATTTTGGTGTACGGCTGAAACCTCATTTTTTTGATCAGGTATTCGATTTGCTGCTGGCCGCGAGAATGGGGGCCAATGTCGATTTGCCCGACCCAACCGCCATTTTACCGTATCTCGGTCTCTTTAGCCTCGTCGTTTTGGACACAGACGCATTGGAAGATCGACGACCCTCCTGCCAGACCTTTCCATCCTTCAAAACCGCCACTTCATACCCGCACCTATCAACACATCTCCCACAGACCCTAATGCAGCTCGTATATTTGACCCATTAGCTGTCGCTTTTGACGATCCTCCAATACAGAGAGGTCATATTCCTTTATCTTCTCAAGATCCTGTATTTCAACAGCAGCGATATTGGCGACTGCCGACACAGATAGGAGTCGTATTGGCAGGGCTGATCGCACGGGTTGAACTCTGCACTTACAGTTGTGAGGAGTCTCGTCTCGCCCAAGTGATTTGGGCCCTCGTACGCTTGTCTGGCCCAGCATCAAGGTTCCGGGTTGGTAGTGGAAGGAGTGACGGGGACTCGGATAGTGAACCAAGTGATGACGGCGGCGGCGGATCGGAGGCTGCCAGGCCAAATGATGATCTGAGTAGCAGCGGGAGTGATAGAAAGAGAGGGGCGACCGAAGATAGTGGATCTGCTGCAAAGAAACGCCGAAAGGACTCCAGGTCGGAAGCTGGAGATGGCGATATTGAAGTGGATGAGTCCGAGTACGATGGTGAGGGTGGTGGGTTTCCTTAAGATCAAAACTACTTTCCCATCGGATCAGGCTCGCCACAGATCAATCCACTGGCAAAACAGCTTCGAGCACTCTCTCATCTTCTCGAATAATTCAAATCGCACTTTAATGACTGAGGAGGTCATTTATCATCTTGTTCCAGTACTTCTACTCCATTGCAACTGCGAATAATGCTCAATGCCACCAAGCAAGGCTTGTAGGCGACGACTCGCAACTATAGTCAAGCTTCATAGAGTATACCACATGATGCATGACACCGAATCCTGAAACAGGATCTTGAGTCGGAGGTAATAGGTATCCCCATATTGTTCACGCCATTCAAGGAGCTGCAGCTGGTCGCCTGCAGAACTTGTTACTGAAGGTGCAACTCATGAATCGCATATCAACAAACATACCGGGATACTCTATGCCCTTTGCCACTGCTTTTATGAGTGATTCCTTAACTTCTGGAACTAAGATCGCCCCATTTGCTGCAGCCTCCACTCCGCGACGTCGCTTTTTCTAGTAGACTGTCGTGGCTGGTTGAATCGGATGAGCCATGCTGGACTACTACATCAGGAAATTGGCACGGCGCTGGTATGATCAGGCGGAGTTTATAAGATCACGTCTGAATCACATCGAATGTCAGGCATTACACAACGATACAAATGAATCTAAAGCATCTCCAGTCTGATGGCATCTGAACAACTGACACAAGTCTGCTATTTGTCTGTTCGGTCATTATTTCATTGGTCCAATCATTGTGGTGAAAAGGTAATCCATAATCTTTCAATGCCAGTCTGATTTTTCCCTGATAATACACCCCAATCCTGTTGCAAGTTTATAAAATCACATCTGAATTGTTTATTATTAGAAAACAATACAAATCAATCTAAAGCATCTCAAGTCTCATGGCATCTGAACAACTGACACAAGTCTTATCTTATGGTCTAATTATTGTGGTAAGTAATAACTAATGATCTTGGTGCCTATAATACACCCACAATCCTGTGATGATGCTGCTAAATCCACAGCTTCCTGTTTTGTTCTGATAGAGCTCATTGAAGTCATAACCAACAAAGTATGCATTTTCAGTCTCAAGGGCCCTAGAGATTGTCGCAGGTAACCCCAGGGTGTGGGTACCCGAGGGTTTCGCGGGTAGGTGATTCACCAGGTAAGTAGCTATATTCAATTTGAGTTGGTACTCTTGTGCACATGGGTCATGTTATAATGTAAAATAAAAAGTACTACATATATCTCAGTCGTGCCTATACGCAGCTGAAGGCGAACCGCCCGTCGCCTGTCGTAACCCCTTTCAGCGCCTTGCTTTGACCCCATCTTTCCATCCATCTCCCTTGGAGTTGGTCATCGTACAAGAATTGTCAGTAACAAAAGAATGAAATGAGAAAGAAAAGAAAATTACCCACTGCCCAAGAGATGTAGAGTGCTTTTTGGCTTTCCTTGTTGTATGCCGCTGCCTCTGTCTCCTGCGCCTGCATGTCCTGTCCTAGTCCCCGTTGCCATCTTGCCATCCCTGGCCTTGCTGCTCCCCGTTTCCACCCCGCGAGGTTGGGGGTGCTGCGATGGTGGTGGCTGTCGTTGTCCCATCCCTCCCTTGTCGTCATGACGTAGCCTTCCCCTGCCATCTCCTCGTCGTCCCCGTCACAGTTTGCTCCTGTTGTCTTTGTCCCGTCATCCCTCGTTGTTGGCTGTTAGCGCCCCTGCGAGCAGTGGCTCGTGGGGCTGGGGGCGGATGCTGCATTGTTCGTCGTCGCTGCTCCGTCGTCAACCCAGCGAGCAGAGGCTCGCAGCGGTGGTGTGGCGGCTGTAGGTTGGGCAGCCTCGGGGATGTCACATCATTGTAACCTAAAAATTAAAAAAAAAACTAGTTAGTTCAAGATAATGAGAATGGAACATAAAAAAACAACTTACCTAGGGCACAGATGATGTTTGTAGTCGTCTGGGCCTCGTTTCACAGTGCGTAGGTTAGCCAGTTAGCGAACAAAGAAAAACATACCAGGGCCTCGAGATGCATCTGCGTCTCGGGCCCCAGTTTTCGCTGTTGTTGCTGCTGTTGCGTCACCCTTGTTGTTACCACCGTTGTTGAGCCTCTGGTGGTGGTTGATGTTCAAGTTGTTGATGTGTTGTTGACAATCAACAGAGTCATGTTTTCTGTCAGCCTTGACTCAGAGTCAAGGCTATGATATTGTAATGCACTAAAATTTACAGGTAAATATTTGATGATGAGGATGCCTACAGCCTACTTGAATACTAGATATGAATGGCATGTTACTAGTAGATACACAAGCTTGGGAAATGAAACTCACCAGCATTGACTACAGCTTCAGGTCTTTTGGACACATTACAAGAGGAGCAGGCTTCAGATTTGTGACTTGAGGGAGTCAGGCATGGTGCCATGGTAGGATTATCAGCTGATAGAGTAGCAACATTAACCCAAACAGTTCTGCATTGTAAGGATGAGTCACTGACAGTGACACAGGACAGATGGACACACACCTTCCCAGCACAATAGTTGTGGCTGGTTTTTGAACATATTCAATGTTCATGATGGAGTAGGCCGAGGTGCTCTCTCGCTGCGGCATGGCCAAGTGATGGTATAGCAATGGTGAGGTCTCATACAAGCGTATCTATGTGTATGTACCTAGTCATGGCATCACCGCGTTGACGGCGTGGTGACGGGTCACATGACTTTCCCACCACTCATGCCCAGTGAGAATTCCGTTGATGCCAGGTGACTATGATGGTTCATTTGCACAAAAATTATTTTCCGCGCGCTATGTAATTTCGCGTGCGCTACGCTAAGAACTTAGCTGATCTTCCCACAACGTGTTGATTTCCCTCTGCCATCCTCTCTATCCTCAACCCACATCAATGGATCATTGTCTCTTGACTGTCTCCCACGGCGGTTGGTCAACATGTGACTCACTTTGTTGCTCATCATCTCCGACGAGCACAGTATTCCACTCATTGTTGACCTTTCGCTTTCGCTTTTTTTGATGTTTTACTACTTTTTATTGTATGGATAGTTAATAAAGTTATATTTTCTTATCCACCTCCATAAGAAGGATGCTTGGTGGTGACACCACTTCCACAAATTTATTATCACCAATATTGATAACTATTAGTATAATGGTGATTATAGTAGTTAAATGACAAAAAAGCAAAGGGAAAAGTGAGTGGAATAGTACACTTGTTCGTCATCAGAGACGATGAACAGAAGTTTGCGATCAGCTTTGAATAACTGTGGGAGATACATTGTTGGTAAATGATGATTGATGGGCCTCGATGGACCCTGAAGGCCTGACGTTCCTGATCAATGACACATATCCAAGATGTTTCCCTCTTCCCACCTCCCCCACAATTGCCTCAGACCTCGATGGTCCTTACTCACCAG
>QLOJ01001337.1:0-21959 GCA_003313625.1 Tricholoma saponaceum
TCTTCCTGGTATGCATATTTATACTCGACCTCGGGATCTTTCAAATGGTGTGAGGATTGTAAATTTTTAATGTTATGCATCCTAGTCTCTTATCAAGACAATCGATTCTCTCTGGATAACTTGATACATATTCGACGTGACTCATGAGTACTAGTACTTGTTCACCACATAATGTAATTAGGAGAGTTGGTTGCTGGGCGTGATGTTGCACCCTGTGGCGGGGTACGAAGCAATTGGCGTCCTAAATGTCGCTGTAGCCATGATCTACATGGACGCTGCTGATTTTATAGATGCTAGTCGCTACTAGCTAGAGTCTAGACACATACAACAATCAGCCAAACCACCACTTAAAGGAAAAAAAAATATTACTAACGCTCCAAAACCACACAAATACACCCGCCACGTCCATCTGCGTGGCCCACACCCCACCCCCGCATCCGCAAACACAGCTATCCGGCTTCTTCTCCGCAAAGATACACCCTCAGGGAACCGAGCAATCTCTCACAAGCACCGACCCGCTCTGGCGAGACGTAGCGTTGGGGGCGTGGAAGCACCCATAGGTGGCATGTAGCACGATCAGGTGTTTGGGAGGAGGTTGATGCTTTCGATGATGTCGATCTCACCGCCGTTGGGCCTCAAGACATTAGCTCCAAGTAGGTGTCCAGAAAGAAGGCCAGGCCAGGTGTGGTGAGTGACGAATGAGTGGGATTTTTATTTCAGGGGTGTGTAATAGGGTGTGTACGGAGCAGACGAAAGGTAGGTGTACAGCGTCGATCATCCAGAGTGTGCCTACCCCGTACGAATCTTGTGTTGTTAGTTGTATCTGCGTGGAATCGAAGTATATGGACAGGTAGAATGTCATGGGTGGTATCTCGCAGAATTTCTGTGCACAAGCGGGGTTGATGATAGAGTTTTGTGCGCTGTTGATGTACATAAAGCGATTAGAGACTGCATCCAGTTGGCCCAGGTATGTCACATTTCCTATACACACCCGGATCATCGTCAAAAGAAAGAACTTGCCGGCAAGCGCTTAAAAGAGTTATCGACATCTCCGTGGTAGTATTCATTGAACTCCAGCGTAGCAGAGGAACATATATTCCACGGATCTGGCCAAACTGCGAGGCGAGGGTGGCCCAGAGGTGGATGATGGTAGAATTGCCCAGTCTGCACATGGTGGCCTGAAAGAAAAACGAACGCTTGACGAACACGGCTTCATATGCTAGGCTCAAATCATGGATGAGTAATGCTCCGCTGGCTTTTCTTAGCGCATGAGACGGGCTGTTGGAGACGAGAAAGTGCCAGACGAGTTGACTCATATTGCCGTTAGGATGTTGTCAGCGATGTCACGGTTGTTTGCTGGCTTTCGCGTGCAATGTCACTCGTGCGTAAGCACGCTTTTTACGGCCGGATGTATGGGCATGGCCGTTGACAGTGCCAATGCGCCTTTCGTCACTGACTCACAAGACAACTATTATCAGCACGTTTCAAGGCTGGCTTGTGCACACATCCCGACCCTCGCGATGCTCCATGGGCACAGCAAACGACCACCATCGTTACACTACACCGCCGTTTCAAGTTGAACTTTCAACTGTATAGTACTACTTCTCCCAATCTCACTCATACGACGACAGCAGTCCCATCACTAGCTATACCGAGGAAGAACCCTTCACCTACAACACAGCGTTTACATTGTTATTACTTACACTTGGCCGCCAAGACCTGTTGCTGTACAGGTCCCGCACCAGTAGCAGCAGCAACTCCCCCTCTCCTCGGTCAGACACCCCGCCTCCCATATCCGCCCCTCCCTCCAACATAAGCTCCAGGGTCCGCCCCACCTGGCTCTCCAAATGTAGCCGCATTCCTCTCCTATTCCCACCTCCATTTAGCAGCGGTAGACAACGACAGCGAATCAGAGAACGATTTCTGTGGGTTGTACGCTGCAGAGCCATCTTTATCTTTCTCTTTGCCTTTTCTCGCCTTCGCTTTCGGGACTTTCACCAGCACCAATAGCATCTCCTTCCTTCCTCCAGCAACGCTTTCAGACCGCGGTATAGCCTTGTCAAACTTGACATCACTGCTCTTCAAATCGAAATCTGTGACGGGAACTTTGATCTAAGATGGCACCACATCGACTGCCTCTCTGATGATCGTTGTTTGTGGTCGCATAGGCTGTCGAGGCGACGACGTTCGCGATGGATACATGCAAGTCGCCTATGACACGTTCGACTATCTCAAGGGATGCTGCAACCAGAGCAAGGGAGGTGCTGCAGCGGCTGCCTAGGGTTGGGCTTGAGGAGTTGCGGAGGCTGCAGGGTAGTTTTGGAGTGCAACTAGGAGTTGGGTTGGGGCGGTTGCTGCCGCTGTATGGTTACACCTGGTACGCTTGCATAAGCGGGACATGGTGTATATGCTGAATTTTTGGCAGGAGCTGATCAACGGGGGATCGTCATGGACACTGCGCATTGGCGCGGTCTCATCAACAGCTAGGTCCTTGACGGAATGTTATGTCTAAGTATTGATATGACTCATGAACGGGAGGGTTGAAGTCTGCTGGGGGCCTGATTTTGTAAAGAAAATCTTCTGTACAGATTCATACCATGAGGGACGAAAACAAGCAAATGATAGTCCAATCGTTTGGTTTCATTGATCCACGCCTCACTCATTATCTTCAACCACATGCCAACTCATCACGCTTCCCCAGCAACCGAACAAAGCGATGAAACTCACCGCCGCGATTCTGTTCCCATAGAGTACGCTACGCAAATGACGAGCTTCAATGGGTGATCATCGATATATTACCACCATTAGTCCTCTTGTTGAGATGTTCTGGTATATGACTCCCCAAGTATGTGTGGCTGGTATCTCTGATACTTTGAAAAATAACGGCGGAGGTTAGCCTTTATGCTGATAGATCAGGGATCCATCTGACCACTGCGGTTTAGTCACTTAACCGTAGTGGTCAAATGGATGCGGCCTAACGCTGTGGTTCGATTCCAGCCTCGCTTTTGGTTGTATGTTACATTCTTCCTTGGCGAATTCCACAGCTGAATTTGCAGGTGAATGATTAGTGTTCTCCGCTCTGCGGGTGTACGTACTACTCCGAGGAAATGACTGGCGTAGTTAAAGATGCCTGCTTTCGACACATGCCTTGGGAATTGCTTCGAAAAGGATTGTACGTCACCAAACTCCTTCATGTATTCTTGCCCGAGAAATTTAATGTGTGGTCATTGGGACCAAGTAATTGGCGGCGTACTTGAATTTCTGGACATTCAAGTTACAGCCCAGATAATGAGATGACGCTCAACGACAAAGAACCACCCATCATTGATACAACACAATATCTCGAATCTTGCCGCATTCGGTAAGTGGTCGTCTCCGAGTCCTAAGTTGCGGCTGGGCGCCAAGTTTGTGGTTAACTCCCGCCATAATTGGTCGCAACCCCGCTTATCTGAAGAGTATCTTGGACAATCCAAAGTTGAGGGGAGGAAAGTCGAGTACATCAATGCCAACCCTCAAATTCAGCAGCACAGCAATCAAGTTCTTCGTTCTAATTTATTCCATGAAAGTATGTGGTCTCCGGGGATCTTGCCCGTCCTTCCATCAATCCTGCCAGTGTGCATATCACAATACAGATCCCGCATCGTTATTTGGACTTTCGACCCTGCTGTCACTGGCATTGTCCAATTACCCCCTTAGGAACATCGTGAACAAAGGTTAAAAACATGCATTATGGGTATGCATTTACAATTTGTTCACGATGTGCCCAGGCATGTGCCACAGCTATTCGTACTGTGGAAGGGTATGTTTCTTTAATTTCTCTACAATGTTTTCAAGGGGCCAATTGGACACAGCCCCCGGTGTGTGGCACAATCGTGTTTCTCTTATCCTATTACTATCCTATTTCTGGTGTATCGAGACTTTTGAGTCCCGCCCCGAAATTTGAGGGAGTTCTGGAACCCTGAAAATGTTTACTTTTACGCAGATGAAATCTGAACAAGCGTGGTAGGTTGCCGCGACTCGTGACAAACACTATGGGTTCAACGTCTACGCATGATTCTCTGAAGTTGTCCCTACAGAACTATTATGCATATTACTATTTTGCTGCGCCCGTTGAACGGAACCTTCTCCAAAATCATCCACATTCTCTCTTTCAGAGCGATCAAGCTGATGCATTTGGGCACGTTGTACTGGATCTTCTCCAAACTCATCAATCATTGATCGGGTACCTCTTCCGTTGGAACCTGCTGCGAATTCCAATCGACTTGCAGCAGGCTTGCGGGCGTTGACTGATGCAATTATTGAGTTTTTGGCCTCCCACCTTCTCAGGTGCAGTAGGAAGCGAGCTGTTATCATCCCAGATATTCTACCAAAAAATGTCGCAAGTTAGAAGCACTAGGTCTTAGGTGACTTACGGTAGAGTAAAGGCGTTGAGGAGGCGTTGAAAGAACCCACCCTAATCGGAAAACCTAGTATCTCGAATGGAACAGTAGCGTTATCGACGTACCGGTCCGACCTAGTGAAGGATGATCAGAAGGTAGCACATCGCGACATTAAACTACAGAACTTACAAAGTTGAGAACCAAAGCCGCGGTAGTGAAACCGGTGACGACACTGAACATGATGTCAGCCTCATTCTCACAGGAATGGAATTTGGTCTGCATACTGACCAGAAGTATACGATACCTTGATGCGAAAGATTACCACAGAACATAAAATCAAGCTGAACGGTACGCACCATGTTGCAATAACAAGTATATAAGACCCTCCTTCTGAGATTTCCATGGTCCTCCGACTCGCAAAGTTTGTATAGTACGGAAGGTATTAAGGATAGCCGAACAAGCCTCAAATACGACCATCAGTATACCCAGAAGACGGTTCACTTCACCAGGCGAGTTTAACGAATATCAATAAGAATCGCGCTAAAATCTCACCTCTGGACAAAATCAATGGCTGTTGTTATGAACACAAGCGGAAAAATATTAATACGTACATAGGAAACTGCGTCGGCCCGGTGCATCGGAGTACAGGGACGTGCCACTATAGATCAGTCAGTTATTAGACAGAATAACCGGGCGCGAGTAGCTGATTTACGATGTCCAGGATGATGCAGGTCAAACCAACAGCGGCAAAGAAAGCCAAGATGAGACGATTCTGCCCAAATACTGCATACGTTCGCGCAGTCCAAATGACTAATGCAATGTGTGAGGATTGAGGATGGTCTATGAAGAAAGGGTCCATAAGTGCTCACTGATAACTGCCGCAGGGCCCAAAACACTCAGAGAGCCACTGATCATATAGCCTGCTTCGCAACTAGATGGTGGAGCATCTCAACACCTGGCTATATTGACCAAATGTAAATGGGGGATTACACACTTGAACGAAGATTAATCCATATTAGTGTCTATCGGACTAAAAAGGATGGGAGCTACCCTGATACCGAGTTTTTTTGAGATAGTCAAGAGATAAACAATGTTTGCGACCAGCGCATAACGACAGCAAATGTAGAGAAAGGTGGAGACTCGGAATCTCGCATTCCACACATACTTGACCTCCATCCTGAATGTAAGTGCATAATCATAGTACAGAAGAGCTGTCAACAAACATGGATCAGTACGCCTACCAAAAAGAAACTTTAAGTCTAACCGATGCTGGCCCATTGGATATAATACTGCAGCATCCTTCAAATTGATAATCCACAGACATTAGTGATAGTATGCCTGTAAGAACGAAAAAAAGAAACGGACTGGGTCGATCCTAGTTTTGCCATTGTAAAGTGGTATATATACTGCGCTGCAGAGAATGAGGAGTGACTCGTGCACCAGTGGCTTTCGTTACTGTTCGGAATGAAGGATTTAAGGGCGTCATTGAGCTTATTTGCAGGCGCCGATTCAGCTGAGATCCAACGTGGTTCTTCGATTATCGATTAAACCCCGCAGTACCACGCTTCATCATTGATGTATTCCACCTTGTGGAGTGCAACCAACGAATGGCCGCTACCTACTAAAATAGCCACAATACAGATGGACGCCCAATCACTGAGAGTCAAGCAGAACTTGATTCCATGTGACGCTGATCTGTCAAGGACTGCGCGCTTGCCCGTCCCACTGGGACAAACAGGGATGAAAATGGTAAAGAGACAAAGAGAAACTACAAATAGGCTGTTCCTATTGGGTTTCGGCTCGCGGTCGTCATCCACGTTGACTCGTCCTGTGCCCGATATGAAAGATGGTGCTTTACAAAGCTCCGTGACCGCGGAGTCATGGACAGATGTTTGTGCTATCTGATTCTAGATGCTCAAGTTTATAGGGAAATCCCGTATAAGGAAGGAAACTGATCTAAGTCTGAATGAAGAATGGGAAGCATCGTTAGCAAATTAGCATAAGAATGTAGAGATGAAACTTATCAGATTCCTGCTGGGCGATGATGCTAACAGATGACTTCCCTTCATACAACCGTTGATAGATACTTACACTCAATCCTAACGATATATATTCACAGCAGAATGGCATATTTCCAACACACCTCAAGGTCCATTGAATACGGACCGAGACTCGGAATAATTTTGCCGACGCCGACTTGCTCGTCGCACACCAGACGTCAGAGCCTCCTACTCTCCATAATGAGCCTTATGGAACCCTATCCTTAGCGCTGGCTAGAAATAGGTCTCCAGAAACGCGAGTAATCAAATCTTCTACAACGTTGATAAGTATACCTAGAAAGTTCGAATCGACTGACCTGTCTGACAGACCGTTTGAAGAGAGATCTCGAATCCGCACTGCACATTTAAGAGCAAGTTTCTCATTGGGGTGGCACTGCAACTTATTCACCAGCGAGAGGAGTTAATTGCTGAAATAGCCTGAGTAGTGACTCCGTGAGATCGAAAAATTGTTTGTATTGACTGTTGTTTGAACTTCTGGTCGCCACTCGCTGAGTCAGCTGATAGGACCGGGGGGTAGTCTTACTAGTACTAGTCTATTGTAGCCTCCACGTTCTATTATCCTTGCCATATCCGAGAAAAACATCTTACGCGAGCCTGAGGTGAATCCAACTAATAATTGCACTAAGAATCAGCTTCTTGATGACCCAGAAAATAGCGAGTCCAAGCACTGGAGGATCCGTACAGAACTCTCCCATCCGCGACGTCCTCTTACATCCCACTCCGATTCCAACTCACTCGTTTCGATGGGGCCTAACCATTAAATTACACTTTCGCCAACCTGCATATGGTACCTTTTCGGTTGGAACGGCTCTCACCTCCAGCACGCCCATGTCTACTTATACCCATGTCGAAAAGTACTCCGGCAATTACCTGGCTGGGCACATGAAGCGCTATGGCTGCCCTCCTGCACCTCCCGACTATATGGTACTTCAGGGCCCACTATGAAACCCAATTGAGCTTTTGGAGCCTCAAATACTCGAAGGCTGCGTACTAACAAGTTGCGCCAAACTTCAAAGCGGCACAATCGTTCGATGGAACACGGAGCTGGCTTCCGTTTTGTGGAGAGTATCGAAGAGCAGGAGATCACGTTAGGAATGGTGTGGAGCGCAAAAATTGAGTAAAGGACAGTGCAAGAATGCCGAGATCGGTATCATTTATGAGTACGATCTCTGCGGTGATTTTTTGCATGTAATATTCACTATAATCCGCTGACTTAATTACTGATCATTAGCATGTCTATATCACCCGATGACTTCACTGTCGCCCCGCCCATGAACGTGCCCTTAGTTTTCAAATCTAGTGGACTTTCAATTTTACAACATCGCCATAGAGGGTGTTCATCGCGATGTTTTTGGAACACGTATCACAATGCATCTAGCTCGATTCACAATTGACGTCCAGATTTAGGAAATCCATGCATAAGAACAAAACCATGAACACGCCTGTACGATGAAGAAACTCCCACCAAGCTCTGCGGCCCTTGTACATGTAAACCCGAATTAGGAGTCTTCAATGTCGTCGAAGAGCTGGACCGGGTTCGAGAAACAGAGAAGCAGAGGCAGGAGCGTAAATTGGCCAAAGTGCAAAAGATAAGAGATGGGGACGCGCAAAGCAAGGGGTGAAGAGGTCGACATCGTTTCCAGAGGCGAAGATGACTTAGACCCCGACAGCGATGAAGATTTCTATTTACCAGCTAAAACATATTTCTTTGGCTTGCGTTCACTTGCTGAACGAGCTACCTTCGCTAGCCGGAGACCCGATATCAAACCTATTGAACAACTTCTATCCATAACAATACAATACTTGCATAGTATAAGTATGCTGATTCCGTATCATTCAATTTCTATTCGAATTTGACTTTATTCTGAATACCGAAACCTTGCTTAGTGCCATCGTTCGATTGCCATTACTTGCATACACTACGCACCTTGTAGAATGCGAGATACCCTTCAATCGCCTTCCCTTTCTCTGATGTGTTGGGGTAATACCACGCTACATCTTTGACAGTTTCTCCATCCACAGTGACGTTGTAGTATGAAGCCGTCCTGCAAACAGTCATAAGCTCAACGATTACAACAGCAGTATTATTCCGTGCATACCCTTTCCAGGGACAAACAGAACTTTTCCAATGTTAGCGTGGTTCATGTGCTATGTCAATTACAAAATTCACCTGGTGTCGGACTTCGAGAATATTGACGTATTCACGGAATCGGGGGGAAAGTAGTGGTTATTTTCGACTACCACTGTATCGTTAGATTCTGCGAGGGTGGTTCCATTGAGGGTGACTTTCGTCATGATTGCACTATGACAAGAAACGACACAGGGGGGCGCTTTATATATGGTTCACTGTCCGTACGCGATCGAGTATTACTATTACATCACACTTCTGCTGACAGCGACGAGGTAATATAATCATGTGAGCTCAGTCATCATTCATGATCATGAAACAATTTAAATTTCAAATATTTCAGGGCTTCACATAATCTAATCACGTCGTTGCATAGCATTCAAGACTCGAAAGTCATTCTGATTACGCACACATGGGATAGAGCTGTACAATTGGCCATGTATGAAAACAAGGGATTGTGTTAAAATGATAGTTTTGTTAAGGGTGCATCCATAGAAGGTGGTAGCATAAGATAATCCGAGAGGATAATGTAATCACTCTATACTTTGAACCACTGTCGATTATTTGTTGAACAGAAGTACAATGTTTGAAATGGTACTAGAGGCTAGTCGTCTATCAGTGGTGATGGACTATTGCGATGATCAATATACCCACCAATTGGAGGAAGAGATGATAATGTGATTTGGACCTCAAAAAAGAAATTAATGTGTCTGTAATGAATCAGGGAAAGTGTTCAGTCAGTTCAAGTTGATCATAAATATGATAATGAAACATTCAAGAAGTCAATTAAGCACGAGATGATGTACAAAGCTCCAAAGATTGGAAGAATGATGTGGGGATACAGGTTCAGTAGCGAGCATATATGGCAGATGATGACGATGGCGCAAGACTGAGAGGTAGAAAATGAGATATAAATACCGCCATTTGCATCGCGAAACACGCACCAGGGTTACTTTAATGTCTAAAAAAATGTCATGTTACTATATTTAACAAAGCCGTCGACATTTTTTGTGTGCAACTTGTGTTCACAAAATTCGACCAGTTTCAACTTTGGGGCCGGTGTTCTTGAATTGTGTTGGTAGCGCCACCGAGGACTACAGGACAAGATTCATCGCTAGCATATACTGTGCCAGCGAGTATTCCAACGCGTCAGGATGCGGCGGACGTGTTGGTGATATTTTGTTTTCCCTACGTAAGTGTCGTCAGATTAGACACGGTACGTCCAAAACGAAGAAATTGCATAAGTACGAGGCTTGCCAGTGAAGGTTGCACATCTTGTCTATAGATATGTTCCAGGAGACGTACGTCAACGGCCACAAATTACTAGCGCCATTCCAGAAAACGAGGCACTATTAGACACCAAGCGAGAGTGTCAAATATTCCTACTCCCTCGTTAATTAATTCGACACTAGATCCTGCCATTCATCGCCAGGCCTGATGGACCATGGCACACATAGCCTTACAAAATTCCCAGTACTCAGGAAGCCAGCCGAACTGATGCCAGTCAAGGATGGCGATGATGCTAGGAGGTCCGTCTCGCGAAAGCATGATGTTACTCCGATAAAGATCACCGTGCGTAAATGTAATTGGAACGTTATCGGGGGGTGATAGGCGCCATGGGTGAGGCAATTTTGGGACAAAATGACGATTAGGATCAACGAAGTAATCATGAAAATGGGAGACATCCGAGAAGGGACCAGGTTGAGGCTGTTACTAGAAAATAATGATCTTGAAGGGGCTTGTCGCCCTATGTGTCCTAATAAAAAATCAAACAACTGAATTGGGGTAGTACAACTAGGGAAAGATGGTTGTCGTACTCACCAACAAAGCTCTCATCTGGATATTGTTCTAAACACCTGATGGCACTCACCATATTCCTCACATATCACCTCCCTTTCCCTAACTGAAGCTTGAGAGGCTATCCCATTGTTTTTCCAGTGTAATGCCTTCTATGAGTTCCATGTAAATGAATGTTGATTCGCCATCTCGACGCAAACCTCAGGGACTGGTAGAGCTGTTTTCAGAACTCTTCGAATGGCCCACAGACACTGCCCTTCGGCAATGGTAGTATATCGAATGATTTAACCATCAAGGAAAGAGCTGGAAATGGTACCATCTCTGCGATATTGGGATCATGAGGAGATACAACCATTTGACTTCACCACCTGACGAACATCGGCGGGAGAGGGTAAGGCAGCGTGATGCTTGAACAAGGAAGATTTCTTGAAAATAATTGATTCGTCGGGAGGGAAGTGTTGAGAGATGTAGAATGTTAGAAGACGGGAGGGAGGTCATGAAGATTTGAAAGACGGATGCAGAGGGCTCTAGATCTGGAGCTGCACAGCATGATCATGAAACGAACTTGATGGAAGAGGGTCATGGTGCTGTCTTGACTTGAACCAATGGTCAACGTTTCAACGGTCACGGTTCACATCAATAACTCTCCCCTCACCCTGACTTCCACCCTGACACTTCTCTTCTATGGAACATTTCTATAGCTCTTGCTCTCGTATCCAGCGGGCCATTAGTGGCTATACCTCAAGGTTGATCATCATCAATGTAAGAGTGATGGATGCAATAGGAATATGGCGAAACTGATCCACATTTTGTCTAGCTTTCTCCTGCGTCAACAATTTGCAATAACTCAGTTGTTCCCAAAATGTTGGAAGAGTATACATATTAAACTTCCGTCCTCGGAGCGCCAGGCTTGGCTAGCGCTTTGATCGTTGTTGAGGAGGATTCCCTTCCATTCATGCGTCAATCTCACGGAGCATCATGATGGAACGTGCAGCACGTCACATCCGACAGCAAATGGCGACCGATTAAGGACTGCCATTGGTAATTTTTAACTGAACAGCATGAATGTGACACATTGTTCGATGGCCCGTGCGTGATTTAACGTGTTGATGTATTTAAGGGAGGAACTTACTAGATCAGCTTCTGCCGTATAGAATGTATCTTCTACCCTTCACCGCTGCGCTGTTCTTGGTTGTTGCAATGGCGCAAAGGCCCCCTCCTGTTAGAGAGGTACGCCTCTGTCCTCGATTCTTCATCACCAGCTCAATGGACTCACTGTCGTGCACTGCCCCTTCTTCCTTAGGTTTATTCTTGTCCGACCAATTCGTTGACAGGGCCCCTTCAAATATTTACACATGATGTGCCGTCCTTCAAATTGACCTGCCAGTCTGTCCCGTTGTTTACTCTCTTAGATAGCATTAGATAACCGCCTTACCATGTAGGTATAATGGCCTTGTGTGCACCTACGTGAGTTGCTTAAAACTCCGTCATTTCGTAGTTGGAACTTACTAACACACTTTCAGAATGCCACCGATGGCGCATCACTCGATCGACCGCCTTCTCACTGGTGTCCCCCTCGAGTGGATGATACGTGTTCGTGAAAGGGAAGCTAGGCGGCTATCGAGGATCTAGATGTTTCTCCTACCAGAAGGTTTCGCATGCATGTTGCATTATGCTCAGGGTAGTGTTGATCTTGCGCTTATGACAGGACCCTCGACCATTCTGTTTGAAACGTGGGATTGTTTAGTAGTCCTTTTGTAAACCTTCCGATTCGAATGCCGTACGAATATTATGCTGATGATCGATCTTTCTGACGGAATTCGATATCTTCTTCTGCCGCCGGTCCGAATGCATCATCATCTGGACACCAATATCCTTACTTATGTTTATTTGCAGTGTCTGCTTCGAAAGCATGGTGCCAGTCAACAGATAAACAAGTAAATTGGACTTCGATCCCAGGTAGGAGGGCCCGGCATGACAAGTACAAGGCAAAATTATAGTAATGTAGAACAGTGGCCAAAAAATCGAAAGGTAAAGCGAAATTGCAAGGGGTGGTCAGAGGTCACCACTTTGAAAGTGGCTAGCGGTGCAGGTTAGTTTACAGGTCACAGACCTTTCCGCTAGAACTTACCTCGTTATTCCAGTTTCTGGTCGCCCAGAAGCCTCAGTCTACTATTCAGTAATTGCAGACGCAAACCGCATCTGTTGTACATGAACATCAGTGGACAACGATGAAAAAAAAAAGATGACATACTGTCGTCACAATGCCCGCCATGGAACCCTTGCCCTTGGATGATGCAACTAGCGGAGCAAGCTGCGTCGCCTGCGCCCCAGATGCTGCCGAACTGGCAGGTAAGTTCCGCCGAATCGGTTGCCGGAGCTGGAGCAGCGAAAGAAGGGAGAACGAGGAGGGCGGCAGCGGAGACGACGAGAGCACGGAATTGCATTGTCAAAAAAAATATTGGGGAAGGTACTTGTTTAGTAGGCTGGAATGAGGATTCGAGCTGATTGTGGATTGAAGTCGTTGGCAGCGTAGGCTTTATACCTTCTTCTGCCCACCTGGATTTCCAATTGAAGTTTAATGCATGATGAGGGTAACACAATTGACAAAGATCCTAGCACTAGCAATGTTACTATGTTACTATATTGATATCTACCTACGCTACATAAGTAGCTAAGGACATACTAAGCAGTACGCCTCGATAGACCAAGTAAGAACATATGTTGAACATATGACAGATGCACTTGAGACGGCCAGCTATGCAATTTAATTCAGATATTTGACACTGCCACAAATACGTAGCGGCGTCACGGTCTCCTCGTTCTCTACAATGCCTTCCATCGATAGCCTTGTCTTGAAATCCACATTGCACGGGCACGAAACCCAATACTTAGACTTCCTTGCAGCTTCTCGTTTGCGTGCTGTTTCCAATAAGTATCGAATCAACAATATTCAAATGTCTTAGTCTGCCCATATTTAACCGTTATCCAGGACCTCAGTTAACAGGAGCTTCATCTACCACCTGTAACGCAGTCTCCGGTAAAACCTTCTCTTCCACGAGTTTCTCGACGAACTGACGCATCCAGGTCTGACAATTCTGGATCGAAACCTTCGCCTTGGTTGGCTGTACACAGAACACACAGTTAGGCACCAAATAAGGCCAAGACCAGCAAGCAACATACCTCGGTGCTGGTGGACCGCAAACTCTTTCCAGGAGCAGGAACAGCAAGAGCGTACTCCTCGATGATGTCACTCGCAACATTATCTGTCGAAAACTCTTCGTTCCCCACCACATCCACCACATCCGTCGAGTCGGACACAGATCCAAAGGGAAGCATATCATAAGCACGACCGGTACCATCAAGCTCGTAATTCCTTTTGAACTCGTGTACAAATCCCTGTCTAGAGTCTCCCGTGACATGTATTATCTTGCCTATAGCAACCTGGTTTGGGGAGATACGATCGCTGGGGATCCATAGTGACCAATGAGCTGGAAAAAGACGAGATCTGTAAACGATAAGATACACTTTGGGAGGCATTGTCGTTGGTCTTGCTAATCTGTGGCTTCGTGATTTTGGTGAGCTGTCTTAGTGACCCTACCAATAGGTAAAATGAGTACCGTCACCACTATGTCCACGCGTCGATACAGTCGACGTCTCGTTGTGGATATATGAGATGTGTAGCCCAGCCTCGAACAACCAGAGAGGCGACGTGTTAATGTGAACTAATAAGTACTAGTAGTGGCTGTAAATTGGAATTAATTGGAACCCTGAATTTGCATAGTCAGATGGGCTCCACCTCGAACTTTCAAGTTTGTAACTTGACTGATCAACATGATCATGACAGGGTGAAGAGCACTGCTGGCAGTTACCAAACATGACTCATCAAAACTTGGCGCTTCCGCTTTACTGTGTAACTAAAAGTTATCGTGCATTTCCATCAAGTTAGCTCACCCATCATAACTCTCAAGAAGTTTCAATTCTGTTGTCTATATCTGCGCATCCGGGGGAAAAGTTGTGTTGGCTCGATTCTCGAACACAGAAGGCTCCCTCAACGTTCATCATCTCGAAATGATGTTTTTTCTGGTATGTTTCAGGTTGTGGGTATCAACGTCACTTGACTGTTTTTACTGTCGCTTTTTCGGGATTACCGGTCCTTCCTAGGGCTCACCGAGAGCTATCCCTCGGTTGGCTGTGGAATACAACAATTACCTTGAAGCAGTGTCGATGTCCTCAGGCTAACCTTCAAGATCTTTGTCAATCATTTCGAAGAGAATGGGAATTGCAGAGCTGGCCGTCCCAAATTCATCTGTCATATGTTCGACATTCTCCACACTACTAGGATCTTTGTCAATTGGGCTGTTGTGCTGGCTGGTAAACGTTGAACACCATGCATTAAGCTTCAATGGGAAATTCAGGTGGACAGAGGAAAGTATAAAGCCTACGCTTCCAACGACCTCAATCCACAATCAGCTCGAATCCTCATTCCAGCCTACTAAACAAGTACCTCCCCCAATATCCCACTCTTGACAATGCAATTCCGCGCTCTCACCATCTCCGCTGTCGCCTTCCTTGTTCTCCCTTCTTTCGCTGCTCCAGCTCCGGCAACCGATTCGGCGGAACTTACCTGCCAGTTCGGCAGCATCTGGGGCGCAGGCGACGCAGCTTGCTCCGCTAGTTGCATCATCCAAGGGCAAGGGTTCCATGGCGGGCATTGTGACGACAGTATGTCATCTTTTTTTCATCGCTGTCCACCGGTATTGATGTTCATGTACAACAGATGCGGTTTGCGTCTGCAATTACTGAATAGTAGACTGAGGCTTCTGGGCGTCCAGAAATTGGAATGAATAAGTGAGTTCTGTTGGGAGGTCTGTGACCTGTGAACTAACTTGAATCCGCCCGACTAGCCGCTTTCAATTGACTCGATGACGACCTCTGACCTCTTTCTCTTTACCATTTCAATTTCCTGTCTGTCGTGCTACTATCTAGGATCGCAGTCTAATTCACTTATTTGTCTATCATCGTGTGACTCCACCGTGCTTTCGACGCGTTCAAATATGAGGGCCGCGATCAAACTGTAGCAAACCAGCGGCCAAGCATTCATCAAGAGAGTTACGTAAATAACTACAAATTGGACATCATGTCGATCACCGTGCACTACGATGGAAATCTTCCACAAGATGCAGAGTCATCCGCCATCTAACCTGCAGAACTTGACGCGACAGACTTCATAGACCTAAAAACACGCTGACAACTAGACCCAGCAAAACTATTCTCCATCCAGCCATCTGCTCGACTATTGACATTCCATCACTTGTCGGAAGACTCCCAGTAACAGTAACGGTGTACCAAGGCACAATGGAGCCCGTGTAGCTCCTCGTATATGTTGACGTTGACGGCTGATTAACCACCCAAACCTTGTCCACACACGAACCTCCACCTTTTCCGTCAAATGCACAGGACAGCACTTCCCCGTTGCCAACATTCGAAGTTCCGGTGGGGATCACTACCTGACTGAAAACCACATGCGACTCGTCAGCCACGATAGTTGCTGCGCGTCGATATGATGAAAGGTGAGAATGAACAACGGCAAAAACGAAGTAAGAATGGACTTACCATGGTACGTTCTCGTTTCGCCAGTCAACGTGGTCTTTGTTCCGAAAAGGTCCGTCTCGGTTGTCAGGCCTCCAGGACCCGTCATCGTAACCGCTGTGGCTCCAGTGATCTGTACATCGACCGAATGACTGGCTCGTACTTCTTCCACATACTTGGTCGCACCATCTGCTCCAACACCGACAGCAGATATCGTCACGAACTCCGATGGTAAGGCATCTGAGGGTCTGTCCTCAACGACACGGTATAGGGTCGCCGTCTGCGTAGCGGCCTGGGCTGTGCGTCGCATAAAGGTGTAAATTAGTCTCCACGACTTGGATGATTATGGCTGACATACTGAGTAGAGGAATGTAGATGAGCGAGACCAGAGTACCAAGGCATCTTACGATACGGACATGCATAGGGAGCCTGAGTGACTGGAAAGCAATCGACGATGGCCAATTTATCGGGAAACAACTTGCTACGCCCGGGCCGGTGGTTACGCAAATTGATAATGATCTTTACCCACTTCAAGTTGAAGCCAAGAACTTCGTATACCTTGCTAGTGCTATTACTAGTACGTGCATCTTAATGTGAGTTGATCCGCTCGAGTTTGGAACGTATGGAACTGTGACCTACCAATATGGATGCAGCTAATATTACACTTACAGATGAATTCAAAACGATAGGCCCCTCCTGAAAAATCATACACATTGGGGAGGTCAAGTTTTTGATCCCCGGAGAACATTTCAACAAAATTGTACTATGTATATTGTACGGGCACTTACTGCTGAACCTCTCGCGTAGCTAAAAAGGGTACGAGATCACCAGAATTTAAGACCCACAATGTGTGTAAATTTTTATGGGGGGCCTATCGCCCTGAATTCATCTGTAAGGATACAGCTAATATTACACTTAGAGTACCACAGGTGTACGGCGTGAGGCTGTGGTAATGATTTAGAATGATGCACTCACTACAGTGCAAACATGTGGTATATATATGCTACTTGGCACTGCAATGAGCCATGCCAGTGGTCCATCGATCTCGACACCATGTGAACTGCAGTCAGCTGTTAGTCTGCCATTTAAGATGTCCGTATTGGCGCCATTGTGAATCGGAACAAAGTTACACAAGAGTCATTAACTATTACTAGTCTAGGAGAGAAGACGTTTTCACAAAAATGACTAGATGATACCCTCATACCGTCGTGAAATCTATCTATATCTTCAACGAAGCACGTAACAAGCGCAAGAATAGTTTTACCATTCTCACCCACCACCCGCTCTCTAGATCTAACCCGTTCGGGCTCACCGACACAGCTTCCCAGCGACCTCCTCTACGAGCCGCCTCACCTCCTTCTCCTTCTTCCCCCACACCACACCACCCTGTCCCTGTCCCTTTCTAAGCTTACGCATAAGCACCTCTCGGCTCTGAAGAACCTCTAGGAATGGTACGAGCTGTGTATCGTAAGCAGGCGAGAGGCGGAGAAGAAGCGCAAGGGTCGCTGTGAGGCGATGCACTAGAAAAAACAAACCATGCGTCAGTTCATCGAAAACGAGTAAGCGAGAGAAAAAAAAAGCCGACACCCACCAACATCTTCACTACTCCCCTCCCGCTCAATTGCCTCCACAACCGCACTAACCATCTCCACCTCCCATTCTTCATCTTCCTCATCCACCACCATACCATCCTTAACCACCCCATTAGTAGTATGGCCTACACCACTGCCCTGTACCCTCCCCACCCGCCCGCGTTGCACCCACCCCGCAACATTAAACGCCAAGCTCGCCGCCGCAGTCCGGACCAACGGATCCTCATTCAACAAACTAGGCACCAACACATCTCTCGTCATTTCCACCTTATGTGTAGAGAAAAGCCAACGAGAGAGCACCGGGGTAGAAAACACATTGGACAGCAGACGGAGGAGAGTAAGCATGTAGTTCCTTTGCTGTGCTACTATAGGGTCAGTACTGCATTTATCTAAAAATGATTTTATGGGATTCAATGAGGACGGAGGGGAGGACGAAATCCACGTCCCGACGGCGGGATCTAGAAGTGCTAACCTCCATAGATCGACGAGAGGGAAGAGAGATGCTGGGGGAAGCGCGGCAGCGAGCACAGAAGTCGCCTGCGCCCAAGGAGTGAGGATCGCAGGCGTTGCAGAGGGGAGTTGCTTCTGCGGGGTCGCAGGAGCGAACCGGGACCTGAGATATGGAACAACAGTCCCTGATAGAACTTGCTTCACTTGGGCTTTAGAGTTTGAACTTGAGGATGGCCAGGAAGCGGCGTCAATGAAAGTCGATAGTTTCGTTAACACAGTGTCGAGTGCCGGGACTTGACTGAAGAGGATAGGGTTGAGCGAGACGGCTTCAACGGCTGGGAGAGAAAGTGATGTGTGCGGGTGTGCTGTATGTACAACGGGTTAGTCAGAAGCAGTTACAACAAGAATGGACGAACGTGGAAAAGCCTGGAAGAGGAGTAGATCAACTTGACTCCGCAATTCGGATGCATCTGCACCCTTCATCTCGCTGATCTACAAGTAACAAACCATTATCATGACGACCGTATTGTCCACAGCAACTAATATACACACCTTCTCCCCATCCAAAAAGAACAAAAATGTCGGAGTAGCCCTGATCCCATACTGGCGAGCCAGCACACTCCCCATTCCCGCCCCAATGTCGATCTTCGCAAACGCTGCGCCTGACCTATCTTGGGAAACACCCTTGTCTTCCGCAAGCCGCTCCACTACCGGCTCGATCATCCTGCATGGCCCACAGGTTGCACTTGTGAAGAACGCCACGGCTGCGCGGTGCGTGCGCAGTAGGGAGCTGAATGATGCGGGGTTGGTGATGACGTGCATTGGGGCGGTGAGCCTCTGCGTTGCGGGTTGGGCTTGGGCTTGGGAGGCGGCAGATTGCAAGATGGATCCTGCGAGCTGCTGGTTCGGGGTACCTACGGTTGATGGGGGCAATGGTGAAGGGAGAGCGGGTGTTGGCATGCCTGGAGATGGACGTCGGTACATTGCGTCGATGGTGGGGCGGAGGGCTGCGCCGAATGGGGTAGAGAGGAAATCTGTTGGGAGCTCTACGGAATTGGTTAGTATGGGAGTACGGAGAGGGGTAGGGGGGGATGTGTACCTTTGATGTAGTCAGGTATGGAACCGCCGGTTAGGAATCCGATACAATCGTTTGTGAAAGAATTGCAATTGAAGTCTGTAGAGAGTCCGCTATGATTCTCGAGCTATATGTGAACTTTGTAAACTAGCGAGACGAACCTAAGAGGTGGTACTGGTAGGAAGAAATGAATCCCATGTGGCGGATAGGATACCATATTGCTGCTCACTTTATCCGCTGTGTAATGCTCCTTGATCTCGGCGATGTATTCATTAAATGTGTCTTCATCTATAGACGTTTCTCCCATACTTAACACTTGCAGCGGGGCACCGTGCTAAAAAAAAGGTTGCTAGTAAATAGATGAAAACGATCACCTCCCCGGTAACAAACGCACATGTGAACGGCCAGGAGGTGTCACGTCTATTCCCTGGCCATAGAATATCTCCTTCCCATACACTACAACAGAGGTATGCCTGGAATGCGATGAACAAACGAAAATAAGATAGAAGAGCAAAGACATACCAGATGCCATCTATTTGTCTGCCAGTAAGCTGACGAGACATTTGTCTAGCCATCCCATTGCTGAGATCATATACATAGAGTTGAACAGGTGCAGCCATTTCAAGGATGGAAGAATCAGATACAACGGGAGATGAACGTTTGAACGATGAAGGAACGAGAGCAAGCCGGCAGACGCGTCATTTCAGGCACGTGGTACGATAATACATACCACGTGCCTGCCCACGCGTTTACGCGTCGTTACGGAATGACTGATAGCGCCGTGTCATCAAAGCGATTCGCCCCTATGCGGGTCCCGGGAACCGTCATCTTAAGAGCATCAGCAGTTATGTGCGATTTATCATCGGTCATGGGTCATGGGCAGTCGCTTGCCAGCGCTTTCCTCGCACCGCAGCTGTCATATTATCGGCCACTAGCATGAGGTGCACTGACATATTCGGTAAATGACTGTGAACATCGGCCCACCTCAAGCTCTACGATATCATGATTCACAAAATTAGAAAACTAAGATACGGTACATTAGCAACATTACCACTGCAGAACACGTCCAGTCATACGGTGATCTTCGTTTTCCACTTTCGCTACTCGGAGGACGATGTCTTTTTTCTTTCCAGTTTCCAACACATTTCGCGGTTTATATTAATAATGGGCGCAACGAATCCGATAATGATATACCCGTATGAGGAGACTCGGAGCTTCGAGGCTGGTATGCACCAGTTGGACGACAGATTAGAAGATAAAGGGATCGAGTGAGAGGATCGAGAGTAGGCCTAGGCTCCTTTTAATCTCAAAGGATCTTTCCGTTGATTTTGATCGTCTTGAACCTTCCCGTTCCCGAATTTCGCGAATGATCCAGAATAGGACTTCGAAACTCGATTGAATTAGCAATAAAGGACCAATTCCGGGAAATCTGGGTGTGCATGTTCAGTGGGGTATGCGGAACAAGAATACAGAAATGTCCTCATCTTGGGCATCCGAGTCTTTTGCACTGTTCCTACTGCGCGCGGTTTCCGAGTCAGCCAAGCGAGTGATCATGGCAAGTACGTATACAAGGGAGGGAACGTGGAGAAAATTGAGAATAAGTATAAACCGTTGGACGTCAAAAGAAACGATGGACAGAGAAATTGGTATATGAATGCGGAAGCCTGGAGTAGGGATCTGCAATCATGAAAAGGTGACTTGGAGACAGCAAACTCGGAAGCAGAAAAAGTACCACTGTACCAGTATCATGTATGTGTATGTCTGGATTTGTATAGGGGCCGATCGAAGAGATACAACCATAATGATACTCCCGTCTTTCATTATCTTTTCGCCAATTCAGGGGGAGTAATACGTCCAAGGCTGGTGTAAGCCGCGGCGCTAGCCTTTTTTGGGGAACGGGCGGCCACTGTCACGTCACAACGTAACCAAACCCTGTTCAAACAACCTGAACCCTCTCGCTTTCTCTTCTCTTCCCACCACGATACAGCTGCCTCGAACTACTAGTAGGGGACGATAACACTGATCCAGGAAGAGTACCTCCATCCCCAGAACTCGGGCCCTCTGCAAAACACCATTTCTTGACTAAGGCTTCATACACTAAGTCTGGGTCGAGGGAGGACATGGGGCCAGGCGGCTCTTCTCGGGTTTTGTTTTGAATTTGAGGTGGCGATTGACCTGTCTGTGCGAGGGTAATCTGGTCATTCTCGCCAGCTGCAAACACTTGCGGAGCGACATCGGCGTCAGGTGGGAACACCCTCCTACTCTTGTTCCTCCCCTTCCCACTTTCCATCCTCGATATCTCATGTGTAGAAGGAGAACCTGGCTCCTCCTGGATCTTCTCCACAAACGGGCCCTGGAATCTTCTAGGCGACTGTCGAGGTGAACCAAAGGGGGACTCCGACAATGGCGCAAGGGAGGACACAAGAGGCGATGTACTTGGCGATGTGGATGTAGAACGTTTAGCAGTGTAAGGGCGCCGGAATGGTAATTTAAACATTGATGTGGGCGATTTTGATGTTGTGGGGTCGGTGGGGGTATTGGCTCCAGTCTGCGCGTTGGTGTCAACTTCAGCGGATCGATTGGACACTGTCGCAATTGTCGGTACCTCGCTCTTCCCGTCCTTCGCTTTCTCACTTGTAGTCTTGACAGAGCGCCTGGACATGCCCCATGGGCAATACAGTGCTGCGCCCTTATCCTCTTTATCAAACATTCCCAGCAGCGACGTACTTGCTACCTCTAGGCCCATACTATTGGCGCGTGCAGCGTTAGGATTAACACTAGTGGATGCCTGGAAACCTCCCATGTCTATCATCTCGAATTCTGGGCCCTCTATATCCGTCCGTACGGACACGGGCACATGCACCTCCTTTTGGTTCCCCTCCTGGC
>QLOJ01001339.1:0-25604 GCA_003313625.1 Tricholoma saponaceum
ACAATGGGTGAGAGGTGTTGATCGAAGAAATCTAAACGAGAGGGGAAATACTGTAGGGAAACCAATAGATTTGAGTCCATTTGCAGTCGTTGGGAGAAAGTTCGTGAAGTTTCCAGTAAGCACCAGTGAGCCGCATCCTCCTTTAGAGTTACTAATCAAACCGCTAAAGCGAAGACACGGCGGTGAGTGATCACAACTCAATATCAGGAATAAACATCACTTACGCTTGAGTAGCAGCAGCACAAATAAAAGTGTCCCCTCTGTATGTTCGATCCACGTCGCCCCCACCCACAATAAGAGGCTCGAACACCACCTGCTCGTTTCCGACCATTCGAGGATTCTGCAGTATGACGCCATTGCACTGTGCAGGACATCGGAAGTCAAACGTCGAGTTGGTATATGGTCCACAGAGCTCTCCGTCGAGGCCGCAACCATTATTGGCCGCCCAGTACGTCGCAGTACAACCGATCGATGAAGACGCAGGTATAAGGAAAGATTGTGCGCGAGAGAAAAAGGCAAATCCTATTATGTACGCTGCCACAAGAACAAGGAAAAGCCAAGGCCTCGTCAACGGTCGGGTCAATCTGATCAGACTTGATTCGAGGGGCAAAATCACATGCCACCCTCGAACATTCAAGTTGATGTTCAAGAGCGGGTAAGGTTCTTGTCAAGTAACATTTATATACAACACAGAGACGGCAAGATGATCACGAACCTGGGAGTTCAACTTTGGGCCTGGGACCTCTCCAATATGCCAATGTGCGGATAACCCTGCTACACCATTCAGGATGTTTGGACGCAAATCGATTCCAGAAACGGCTGAAAAATGCATCGTGATGGCGAGGTGCTGCTTCTTTGGAGTCAAACTCATCTTCTTCTTTAGGTCGAAAGCCTGTGTCCAGGCTCGGTTTTACATCGCCTGGAGATGCAAGGCTTTCTACCCGATGCAATGTTGACAAGGAGCTTGAGCTGACCTGCATAACTGGCCAAACCCCCCTCACGATGTGTCGCAGTGAGTTGCTGTGTGGTCGTTCACAACGTTCACATGGCATCATATCACGGCCTGCTTGACCGTGTGGTAGATGCTTAAAATAGAGTACTATACATACATCAGAATGATCAGACAAGATTTCATCATATCAAAGCCGTATTGGTATATCAAAGTGGTCCATCTGCAGGATGATAAGACGTTGTCACTCGAGCCAAGAAAGCACACCCACAGTAATCGTAAACAAGGCGGGCCTCGATATCCTCTCCTCCAGGCCCTGTGAACTTGACGTGTCTCATATATCTACGCTCAGCATTGATCACTTCCGATATCCCCCAAGTCTTGGGAAGATTCTGAAGTTAACAGAGGCACAAAGATCAAATCTGCGAACTGCACACCTGGTTTGCAATCCATGTCGTTCCACTCTTCGGTGTGTCACTCTCGACATACGACTGCACGACTCCATGCGTGATCGTGTCGTCAGTCCATCCCTCCTTCAGGAATGGTTCCTCGAGCTCCTCCGAGTCGACTTTAACTCGCCTAGACTTTCCGATGATAGGACCGAATATATGATCCTCGCTGGATCTCTCTGTCCAATTCAGGATTCTCATTTCCTTAGTCCCAGGTATACCGCCAGTCAGCGTTTGGTCAATGTCGATATGCTCAATACCATCATCATCCTTGTAATGGTTGATCGCAAGAGTAAGAGTGGCAAGACCAATCGCCTTTCGTTTCCACCACGGCACTCCTTGCAAAGCGAGGATGCTCTCAGTTTCGTCACTGAGTGTCTTGTTCTGAGTAATTTTTTAGTTATTTGTAAACTGGAAGGAATCTATAAGGATGTTGCGCACCATGACGAACGTCCCGGTGATGTCGAGGATAGTCAAAGATGCAGGGACGGCCATGATAGACTATGTAGGAGCAAGGAAGTAATTATGTCGAGAGTTGTCAGCTACATATAGGTTCGAATCACATGTGCACTTATTTTAATATTTATGAAGATGATACAAGCCGCAGCCAGGTCAGAAGCCCCATTAGTAGAAGCTCTGCAATTTGCTTCGTTCACTTGTTTTGTGGACGCACAGAGAACAGCGTAATCACTTTCCAAACCGCATCCTTCCCCCTCTCCCAAGCCTGAACGCCTCTCGCCTCATCCCCTCCAAACTCTACCATTATTCCATCCTGTGACCATTCACACCATATCCCAATAGATCCTGATATTGGACCTCCACCTCCACCTTTACGATCCGGCTCTCCTAGACAGCGAACAAGGTCCTTTCCAGTGGACTCCCGTTTAATTTCTAGAATTGAAGGACGGGTCAAAGGTTTATTGTTCGCATCTTTAATTTCTGGGATGATGGCCAGCTCAACAGGCAAGCGCGGATATGTCGAAAATGCGATCTCGGATGGACGTGGCGATGATTGCTTGATGTTGTGTGGGGGGATGTTATAGAGATCGATGCTGTTCAAAACCAGTTTCTTGTCGTTCAACTGAGAGAGTTTAGTACCAGTTGTGGGGGTATATCCAGGCAATGGGACGAAGAGGAGGCTGAGGCCAAGCGCAAGAAAGTTAAGATAAACAGCATCTGGATATGATTTAACCTCAGGAATTATGGCGTCTGGGGTAGTTGCTAGTGTAGCAATATATTTTTGCAAATCATCTGAGTATGGATGAAGACCTATGAGATCTCTGATGTTGTTCAGGTTGAAGTTGTTGGACTGGGCCATGGATAGATTATGTAACTTGAAATTCTGCCTACCTCCATGGATGAGTCGCGCACGGTCGACGACAATCAAGACGCAGAAAGCCACAACGACAAAGGATCTTTTCAACTGATATCAAATGTTGTCCATTCCCCTCTTCGCCTCCTGCATTCTTTTTCTTGCATTGCAGTTGCAACTCTCCGACCTTATGCTCCTCAGATAATCCCCGTCCTCATCTGTGTTCTTTTCATACCTCTTGTCATCCTTCTGTCTGTCTCCGCGGGTTTTGTAGTTTGGAGAAGTGTTGCAGTTGACTGGGAGACTCCAATATATCTGCAGTTTGGGTGCGTTCTTTCTCTGCCCTTCAACCCACCAGACCGTTGAACAAGCGGACAGTGACGGAGTGTCACCATATGCCTCTGTATCGCTACCAACACTTGTTTCTCAACAACGTTACGATATCTCCCTTCGTCTGACCATACCTGCCACCGAATCCAATTATGCTCTCGGAAATTTTATGACTTCCTTGAGTTTGACCACGCCTTCAAATAAGACTTTAACTTCTGTTCGACGCCCCGTGAGTCATTACTGTCATGCACTCAGTCGATTGTTAAGGAGTAGCAACTACAGACGATCGCGTTTCCGTCAAAACACTCATTTTTCCGTAGGACACCAAGTACACTCAGTATCACAGTACCCATGTTGTCGTCTTACCTCCCAGGAACGTCGAATGTTGTTGCTGTTGTTGAAATTGGACGACGTGACCGTTGGACTAGCTTGGGGACAGGTGAAGGGCGTGAAATAAGCATTGTATCCTCATCAATCCGAGGTCTCGTCATTCATCAAGGCATCCGGTGAGTTGTCATTCCATTAAGATGATGGAACTATGTCTTAAGGATTTATAGTGGTCTCGTATCCCGTTTCCCGATCATATTCGCATCACTATCTGCTATAGCGTTCCTTGCCACCATTTCGCTAATATTGGCCGCCTGCATACTCCCCATTATAATGCGACAAAGCTTCGACAACACTTTCAACAGCCCCACAAACGAATATTCATCGAATCGATCACCATCTCCCCGTTCCCGTCCGTCTAGCCCGGAAAGGGATAACAAACCTTTCACGAGGAGACGGAGAACTAAGTCGAGCAGAAGTACTAGTAGGAAATCCGTAAGGGTACACGCTTGCTCTTCTTAGCACATCATAATACTTTCATAGGGCATGGCCTCAACCAGCATCATACCACCAGCCAACGTCAAACCAGATCCACTTCGAAGACGCCGATCCAGATCCTACCAGGGATTATCGGACTCCGAATCGTAATTCATCTACCTTCTCCCACCTGATGCCTGGTACGACCATCTGGGCCTCTGATATGCATGACCTTGTAGACCAATCCTGTAATTAACTTTTCCTGTAGCTTTCCTAATTCAACTCAGACACCAGCCGCCTATCGTTAGCCTCCTTCTCGTCGAAATTGATCTGAAATGGCAACACTGAAGTTTAAACCGCTTTTGGTAGCCAATGGAGTTGAATGGCGATTCTGAGCTCAAAGTGGTTCAGTCTCTTCATACAATGGCTGCTTGGATATTGTGAATGCTCCTGTGTAGGCCGCTTCCACTGTGCATGATTGTGAAGAGTATTTGAACTAGGTGGGTATACTTAATGTTGGCAACTGAATCTACAGGTCTTTATTCGTTCGTGGCATGATCATTATCCTTGGTGTGCGACCCCTCTTGGATGGTCTTCTCCTGTACTGCGGTACTCTCGAGGTTTGGAATATCTTCCTTTGCAACCAAACTTTCCACCTTGCCCTTCGTCTGAGCACTGCTGCTCAGTCCTCTGACTAAATCTCCTGCATCATCACCATCAAGTCCCAGTTCCGCCACCAAATCTCTGAGTTCGTCCTCCGTCACGTTGACACCTTGTAGCCCGTAGCCTTCTAGTTCTGTGCCGACATCAAACTCGTCTTCACGTTTATTTATCGGGATGCTGGAACCTTTTCCCTTCAACGGGGATGACGATTGCGCGAATATCTTGGACTTGAGGTGATCAGGCGTCATCTGCAAGGGAGAGGCTGCACCTGGAACCCCAATGGGTTGCACTGGTGGTGTCGGATGGTCGTCATCCATCTTATATAACTCTTTCAAGCGCAGGAAAATATCCAGCTCGTCACATTCCACCGCGTCTTCACTGATCCGCGCAAGAGATTGGATTAGCAAGAGCTTCGTGGAAACCAATGAAACTCACAAATCAGCAAAAGACTGTACAAATCCCGTCGTTTAGTTCTGTGGTATGCAAGATCTGAGAGGAAACATACACCAGGAAACTGACCGCCCACGAGGATGCCTGGGAGCTGTTGTTGGTCTATGTTCCTTAGGTTTAGTAGCCGCGTATTGCGAGGCCATTGTGCAGGCGATTATTACCTTGTGGAGCCTTTCTCTTCCAGAGCCTTTTGGCAGATTCATCCGAGGCAAGATCATAGGATGTGAAAGAAATTTTCTTGGCTTGGAGAATTCGCAACAAGTATTCTTAAGACCGGCGGTTATTAGTGTACTTAGTCTCCTGGATTTCGGACGATACCAACCTTGTCTTTGTCTTAGAGCTGGTTGGGACGCAATGGTGGTTAAGTATACCGATATGGGGGGGGAGGGCATTCTGGATCTGCCGATCGCGTTTGGAATTAGTAGAGATTAGATGTTCAAGTTTGTCACGTGCCGATCGACTTGATCGGTCCGTTCAGTTCAAAAGCACCGAGTTCTCTGCCGCCATACCCTACCATCGAGTTTCATCGTCCAATATCCATGGCAGATCCCGATCCATCTTCTATCAGAGTCCTTGTCGTTTGTCTAGGTATTATGTCATGTTGCCATTATCATGATGGTCGTCTCAATAAATTGGTTGCTTCATAGGAAACATATGTCGATCGCCCATGGGCGAAGCTGTATTGAGGGACATTGCAACGAAACGCAACTTAGATATAATTGTAGACAGTTGTGGCACCGCCGGGTATCACGAAGGCGAAGATCCAGACGACCGGTAAGACTCGCAGGCCATCTTTTACTAGTACGGGTATCACATTGACTCGGATCTATTGGTGTGCTCAAACTAGAACTGTATCAACTTGCAAAAAGGTTAGAATATGTCCAATTCAAAGGGATACACCGAATAAATATGCTTCAGCATGGCGTTCCTATTTCGTGCACAGCCCGACAACTCTCTGCCTTGGATTTTACACGGTTCACGCACATTCTTGCTGCAGATGAGAACAATCTGCGGGATTTGCTACGCAAGAAGCCCAGCAACGCAACTGCCGATGTTCGTTTATGGGGTTCATATCTTGACAACAAGCCCATATCAGATCCTTACTATGGCGGAACGGTATATTGCTTCACATCCGCTTATTGACACAATTTGACAGTTGCATTTGTAGGCTGGGTTTGAGCAGGTGTTTGAACAGTGTACACTACTCTCGAATGCATTCTTAGACCAAGTATTTGGAAAGTAAATGGGGTAATAGAGTATAGACAGATACAGGATCTCATGCGAGAAACCTAACGGTGGGTAGGCATATTTACTGCAGCACGAGTATCTATAGCATCTTCAGCACGCCATAAGCTTGTCGTAGTCTAGAAAAGCGTATGGGTAATTGCTAACAAAGTGTTGCCAGGACAAATACCTTATTCTGAGTGTAGAAGTTGAGCCCGCTGAAGAAAAAAAGGACAGTGAGATGTTTCATAGTCTCTCATAACAAAGCAATCTCACCTTTTGCCATAAAAACCGATGTCACCAAGGACGCTTCCCTGAAAATCAATGTGGTGAGTGACATGAACAGTATATTCACCTACTACTCACTTTGTTGCCGCTCCAGGCAAACATAGGCAATGGCACAGGAATGGGTACATTGATACCGATTTGACCAACATTCACATCGCTCTCGAATTTACGTGCAGTAGCCCCGGATTGTGTGAAGATCGCGGTGCCGTTACCATATTTATTGCTGTTAATTGTTTCAATGGCGTCATCAAGGGTTTCAACCTTGAGAACGACCAAAACTGGTCCAAAGATCTCTTCCCTGAGTGAAGATAAGTAATATGTGCAAGGATACAAGGATAAAACTATATACTTATAGCATCTCATTTGAGTTCCAGCCTCAATGATCGTGGGCCCAACGAAATTGCCATTTGGGTAACCTGGGACCTGAAGCCCTCGGCCATCGAGGAGGATATTGCCACCATCCTTATCAGCAGATGCAATCAAGCTAGATACCCTCTCTTTTGCAGCTGGAGAAATCAGTGGACCCCTGAGTAACTTGTCAGCTAATCGCGTTAGATGTTAAATCAGTAACAAACATATCAGCGTCTTTTTCGAAGCCACCATTGACTTTTAACTTCTGCGCACGGTCAACAAGTTCTGGAAGCCAAGATTGGGCTTCTCCAACAAGGATAGCTTTCAAAAAAAGTTGACTAGAATGGCTAAAATGTGGGCTGCGATCTGCTCACCAACTGATATTGCCATGCAACGTTGCCCTGCCGCTATATAACAGTTCAGCACCCAAAAATACGAGTGAAAAAGATCCAAACCTCCAAAAGCAGCGCCCACGATGGAGTTCAGTGCCAAGTTTCTATTAGCTGAGCAAAGATATGCCAAATGAGCTTTGGAGAAATAAGCGTTGAAAACTCACCATCAGGCATGATTATGGCATGGTTTTTTGCTCCCAGGTTAGCCTAGATGCTTAATATTAGATGTGTACTAGCAGAGAGGTACTTCCAACCTGGACACGTTTGCCGTTCTGTGTTCCTCTATCCTCCAACATGATCAATGGGGTTGGGAAGAATCACACCATCCAACTTACCGTTCATAGATATGCTTTCCAGCCCGATCACCTCCCACAAAGCTGATAGCCTTGATTTGAGGATGATCGCAAATGGCATTCACGGTGGACACAGCACCATGGACAACATTGAGGACACCGGGAGGTAAACCTTGAGAAGATTCAGATTCTCACGGGTACATCGCTGAACGATTTTACCTGCACGTTGACACAGTTCTGCAATCATCATAGCTGCACCCGGATCACGCTCGGATGGCTTGAGAATGAGAGTATTTCCGGTGACGGCTGCCATGGGTATCGTCCATAGCGGGATCATCCTACCTCGTATAAGCATAGTGGATTCCTCATTATATATTCAAAAGCCATACGCAGGGAAATTGAAGGGAGCTATGCTGGCACAGATGCCAAGCGGGACTTTTCTGACCTCGGTATCCATGTCCTTGCTAACTGGAGGTACGAACGTGAGCCGAGAATGTGCCGTCACATATCAAGGAGGTCAGTATACCCTCAATCTTGTCACCTAAAAGAGTGGAGGTGATGCCAATTGATGTTTCAACCACTTGAAGGCCGCGGAGTATGTCACCATGTGCATCTGCAGAATGTTGGAGTTGGGTTCAAAGTGGTTTCAAATAATGCAGACCTCCAATAGTCTTTCCCTGCTCCAGAACGATGCTATTGGCAATTGCATCTGCGTTTTCGCGAATCAAGCGTTGAAGCCTAGTGAAGGCCGGGATGTCAGAGCTAGAGGTGAATTATATTAGATCCATGTACTCGAGTACGAAGCGTTGCCGGTTAAGTACGCTCGTGCGACTCCATGACTTGAATGCGGTCGACGCGGCATCAACTGCTTGTTCGAACTCATTACTAGTCGTCTGTGGGACACGGGAAACCAAAGTCTGGGTGGACTGGAGAACACAAGTGTTAGGGAAGGAAATAAGTATATATTTGAGGACTGACAGGGTCAAGGATATCGATCCATTGAGAAGATTTGCTCTCAAGGAATTCACCTCCAATAAAATTCTTGGTTGTACCTCCAGTTGCACTGGTACCTTTCCACTCGGCTGAGATCTGTTCTGCTTTGGGAAGTGCAGCTGCACTCAAAGAAGCCCTAGGTGTTGAGGTGGAAAAGGTACGGAGAGGGCGAACAGAAAGACGTGAAAGTCGAGCAACGGACATGGTGGATGCAATTAACTTTCAAGTTCAACAAGTTGGCGTTAACTTAAGGAGCTACCGGGTGTGACTAGTACGTACACATCACGTGATATGTAGAAGACTGAAAAAGTTTGTGGCAAGTATTGAACGAGTTTACAACTTTGCCAGATACTTTGATGAATCCATCCATTCCTCGTCAAATGAATGGATATCATAATCAACCAAACTTCGCCTCTTCTAGCTCAAACCCTTATCCAGAATTCCAAAACATCAATCAATATTCAAGCAATTTCCCCACCCACCAGCAGCACATCCCACAGCAGCAACATCATCCGTTGCCCCAAACTCAATGGCCGGCTCCCATGCGTTCCAACTCTATTCACTTGCACCATCACCAGACTCAGCAACAACAGCAATCACAACGCCAGCAACCCCAACATCAGCAACAACAACAACACCAGAATTTTAACCCTTCAATGTGGCAAAACCGGCCAACCCAGATCCCCACTCAGCCATTTCCAACTGGAAATGTCCCAATGGCTGGCTTCAATATGCCATTCATCTCCCAGCAGATCATCCAAGATGCCTTTGCAATGTCCGCTCCCGTAGAGGCTGCCGACGAGAAAATTCTTCTCCAAGCCTTGATAGACAGTCGAACCAAGAAAGAGACTTATAAGGACGCGTTAAACGGCCTACACGGGGTAAGCAACTCTGTTGTCGCGTATTATTCACGCGTCTTACCTAGGTTACACAGAAGAACGGCCATTCCGCCAGTCTTTGGAAGGATTACTATCTGGAACACAAGGACAGGCTGGATGACTGGATTAATGTTTACCTTAACCCTCCAAGGGTCGCCTTGCAGACTGTCAAAAAACCTTCTCCAGCTGCCTTTAAGACTGAACACTCCCCAGTAATGCCCCCGCGTGCTCTTTCCAGGCAAACAAAGCGAGCTGAACAATCAGCACAATCGTCAAAAGGTCGACGGAGTACTATTAACAGTCTCACTGCGCCGGAGCCCGTATATGATGACCGTTTGCCAGCTCCAAATGCCGAGCTCAGGGTTCCCGAGCCTCCCTCACGTTCACCAAGCCCACCTACCACAATTATCCCCCAAGGCCGAGGAAACAAATACACGGCTGAGGACAGGGAATTTTTCTTGAAGTTCATTTCGTGGCGTCTTAAACGTGACCCTACGTTGAACAGGAATGATCTCTGTGCTCAGCTGGCCGAGAAGGTTGGGTGCATTGTTGTGCATCTTATGAACAGTCTTTTACATCTTCATCTCGTCATTTAGGCACCTCATCACACCGCTCAGTCATGGGCATCTTACTGGTCAAATCATCACGACCTTCCAGATAAAATTCTCGCTGCAGCTAGAGGTGACGACGATGACGATGATGATTCGAAATCAGAGGAAGAAAAGATTCCAACGCGTCGAAGACCTACTTATCGTGAGTCTAGTACTGAAGAAGAGGATGAAGAGGACAACGAAGAGGGTGAGGCGGCCGATGATGATGATGACGACGACAATGATTCTGTTCAATCCTTCTCTGAAAGTGAGATGGGCTCCAAAGGTGGCCCATTTACTGACGCGGACCTTTATGTTACTGCAAAGTACATAGTTGGTTTCCCAGCATTTGACGAAGTTTCGGCCAAAGAGAGATGGCAGCCTTACAGTGAACGCGTATGTTTTATTTTGTTTGCATTTACAGGCTTTCATAACTTCTGTTTAGTTTCCTCAAAGATCTGCAAAATCGTGGACCGAATACTATCGCCGATATGAACGACGTACGTCCCTAATTCATGGATTGAGTTAAACTGTTACAAAGTCCTGTTCCAGAGATCGGAAAGCTTGCAAGGAAAATCCGAGCTCGAAGAAACGATGAACAGAAAGACGCTTCCATGATTCAATCCCAGCGAGCTAGGCCTACATGGGCCTCTTCGTCGAATATCAATCAGCCAAAGCGAAAGCATGATGAAGAGGATGAAGAGGTTGCGAATCCCAGCAAACGTGGCAGGGAATCTGGTGATGCATAGGATGCAGTCGATTTTTGTTCATTTTGTTTGCAGGATTTCTGTTTTCGCAGCGCTGGATCCCCTATGTTCTACTGTGATTAATGTTCTTCCTGTCAAAATTATAATGTACATACATGACTGTAATAGCCTCTATGATATATACTTATCATATTACACTTTGGTAATGGCCCCTATTGCCACGTGCCAACTCGGATTGATACGAGATACAACACTACTCTCTTCTGATCCAACCACTCTAACAAATACTTACCATGGATGAAGAATACGATGTATGATCTCCTGTATATTTCATGGCTCTGATGCTATACTTCCCTAGGTCATCGTTCTCGGTACTGGTCTGACCGAATGTATCCTCTCAGGCTTGTTGTCTGTTGAAGGGAAGAAGGTTCTTCACATGGATCGAAACGATTACTATGGCGGGGACAGCGCTAGCCTTAACCTTACCCAGGTGCGTATCCTACAAAAACGATGCGCCACCACAACTTCTCATCCCGGGCTAGCTGTACCGCAAATTCCGACCCGACCAAACACCTCCCTCTGAGCTTGGTCGAGACCGTGATTATGCTGTTGATCTGATCCCGAAATTCATCATTTCTTCTGGAGAACTCACGAAGATTCTTGTCCACACCGATGTCACTCGATATATGGAATTCAAGCAGATCGCAGGCAGCTTTGTCTATCGTGACGGGAGGATATCCAAAGTACCAAGTACTGAAATGGAAGCCGTCAAAAGTCCGCTCATGGGTCTCTTTGAGAAGAGAAGGGCAAAGAAGTTCTTTGAATTCCTTCAGGGATGGAAGGATAATGATCCCACCACTCATCAAGGTGATCTATATCTCCATTTCCCAGCGGTGTAATTAACTCGTCTGTTCAGGTATCAATCTTGACAGGGATAGTATGAAGACAGTCTACGAGAAATTCGGATTGGAACCTGGTACTCAGGACTTTATTGGTCATGCCATGGCTCTCTACCTAGACGATGAGTGAGTGATCAGTCCGTGAGAAGACTTTACCCCCTCAGTTGTCTGCAGTTACATCACGAAACCCGCGCGACCGACGTATGATCGCATCATCCTGTACACTTCGTCGATGGCGCGGTATGGAGGAAAGTCGCCATACATCTACCCGGATTTCGGACTCGGAGAGCTGCCTCAATCATTTGCCCGTCTCAGTGCTATCTACGGCGGGACGTACATGCTAGATAAGCCAATAGATGAGATTGTCACAAACAAGGACGGCCAGTTCATCGGCGTGACGAGTGGTGGGGAGACTGTTAAAGGGAAACAGGTCATTGGAGATCCCAGCTACTTTGGTGCTGGACAGACGACAGAAGGGGGAAAAATCAGGGTTGTTGAGGAAGGGAAGGTTGTCAGAGCTATCTGTTTGCTCAAGCACCCCATTCCTGGAACGGATGACAGCGATAGTGTGCAAATTATCGTTCCCCAGAATCAAGTCAATAGACGGAACGGTGAGATCCCACTTTTCATCGATGTTCCGTGCCTTTTGATCAAGAAATTGCAGATATTTACATTGCCATGGTCTCATCAACCCACCACGTCTGTGCCAAGGATCTTTATATCGCAATCGTTAGTACTATAGTCGAGACCGATAAACCGGAGCTGGAGATCGCGCCTGGCCTCAACCTTTTGGGTCCCATCCATGAAAAGTGAGCGTTCGGGTATTTTTTGTAGCGACATTATGTTAATCTTCTTCAGATTTGTCTCCGTCTCGCCTTTGTACATGCCGACGACATCTGGCGAAGCTGACAATATTTTCATCACTCGTTCTTATGATGCGTCGTCACATTTCGAGACGGTCGTAGAAGACGTTCAAGATGTCTGGAAACGAGTAGTGGGCAAGGACTTGGAGCTCAAGAAGCGAGACGTTGAAGTTCAACAGTAGTTCATCCAGCGTATACTATATCCATGTCATCACCCGGAACCCGTGCAGAATGTAAAGAATATAATTTTGTCGAAACAGGACGTTTCACTGTGGCTGTCGTTCATCATGTATTCCTATGCACGTTGGTCTAGAAAAACGAGTTCATATCAAACTCAGGTACTTTAACATCTTGTTTTGCAGATTTCATCAAGTGGCCCAGGCCAATCTTTCTGGCAGCGAAGTCGCCTTCCTCTTTGACTTGCCCCTCTATCACTGGAGGCATCGGCCCTGCCAACGAACTAGGGGAGGCAGACCTCGTGGGTGGGAGAGAAGGGATATGCATATCGATCAAGATAGAGGATCTTCGGCGGCTTGCAGGATCAAACATCGACCGACGTGAAATTGTTGGACTAGGAGGTGGGGACTTTTCACGCTCGCTCGGTGCATTGTCTTGTGCGTCACGAACAATTATCGAGGGTCGATCAAATGACCATGATCGAACGAGGTCCAAGGCCAATACATGGCAACCTATGAAAAAGTTTCAGAAGGACAATTAACTCCCGATGGAATGTCTCCTACCCATTCGGCAGAACACGCGAGCCATTTGCAAGACAAAACTGAACTCTGATCGTCCCGAGATCTCGCTAGTTCCTTTAGCTGTCTGCAAGGTTTTGGAGCGCAGCTGAGAGAACAAGAGCGCGAGACTAGGGTCATCATAATGAGGCTCCCCAATTTCTGCCACTTGAACTTTTAAAGAGTCAGCAATGTCCTGAAGAGGCGTCTAATGGACGGCTTAGAAAACGCCCTACACCGGATAAGAAAGGGGGAAATCATACCAGCAGAATCCTGACAGCTAAATCTCGGCGGTTGAGTAACCAAAATGCCCAACTTCCCAGCCATCGGTTACCATCCTTGAATGCAATGGGCAGAACAGTATTTTTCAAGATGTCAAATAGGATGGGCCCCTCGTTACTTTGTTCGACGACACGGGCTAGCGCAACGGCAAGTTGGAAGTCTCCTAGCTGTTTAATGCAAATGTTAACCGCATCTCTTAGAGCACCCCCAAGCAGGAAAAAAGCGGCAGCATACTCTGTCACGTTGGCATGTTTTGAGTTCGCCATCATCTATTTAACGTGGGAGAACAGACTCACCAAACCGTTGTTTGCTTAACAATGCATATGCATTCTTAAGTGCTGCCGTGCACCAACGCGGCTCCGTAAAATCGTGTGACAAGAAGTTAAGCATGACCGCCTGTTCCTTATGCCATGCAGCCTGTCTCCACAGCCCATGAACAAGTTTCACCTTGCCCAACGCAAAGTACAACAATGAACACGCAGTTGGATCGCGATTATCGCCTGCCATATATTCGTTCCGCGCTATGACTTCCATCTGGGTTTTCTATTGAAATTCATAGCAGAGAACGTCAGTCAGGGCAAGAAAGATCTATGGAAGACAAACCATCATCTCAATGGAGGTGAGCCATACAGGAACACCCAGTGCTCTTGCGTCAGACCAACACATTTTACCATTGCAAGCTGCAATGGACGCATTCAACAACAATTCTTGGCTTTCACTATGGAACGCCCATATCATATCGCGATAACGGATACGTTCTCTGCGACCAGTCTTCCTTGGAAGGGTATTATTACTTTCTGGGCTGCTGGGTGCCGACGCGCGGCTGTTGAGAATATAGAACGAACGCATAGAAATTAGGTAGCGTAGACCGTTCGAGTCGAGGGCGCGACGTTGCTCATCGATCTAGAAAAGAGGAGGAAACTAAGCCACACAAAGGTACTTTGTTCTTCATAAGTCGACGTACCTCTAAGGTGGTCTGTATGAGTACCAATAGATGAGCCTGTTCATTGGGGGTTAGATGGGGAAGGGGGCACGCTTCGAGGGCTTCTATCAGACAAGTGACAAGCGGACGAGAGAACACTGCTTCGTCAGACCTTGACATGTATGGGTTAACTGCACAAGATTGTATTGTGTGAACACTCACTCGCCCTTTTGCTCCGGACCATTGAACAGCATTGTATACCGTTTTGTCTGAACAGAAACCTACATTTATCACAATGAATATCGCATCAACTTTCGAATGAGGACTTGACCGACGGATGCAGTACTCTGATCTTTCCTCAAGAACCTCTCAATCGGGATGGACGTCCAACCAACCCTTGGTCTTTCCCCGCCATACTTCTCAATGTCTCGCGCTAAATTAACAATGATTTCTTTGACCAACTCAACTTTTTCTATAAAAGGCTGGAATTAGCCAATGCAAAACAAACGAGAATTAAACCACCAACCCCATAGCAGACACTGAAGGAGCATCTGCGGATGATAATCTTCCAACGGACCATTCTGCCTCGAAACATATTCAAATAGAGTCTCCGACTGCGACGCTTCCTTCGTTGATGAGGGTGCACCGTAAAGAAACATTTGATGCCCAGCAGCGAGGAGGAGCGACCCATTCGTGAGCCAGATGGAGTCATTGATCGGGTAGGGTACGAAGCTACAAACGTATAAGGTTGTTGTTTTAAACATAGAGGACATTACAAAGAACTAACTTTCCGATCTCTACTTTTGTACAAAGAGCCCATCCAGGGCCTTCGTCAAAGTAAGTCATTCGTTGCTGGCATAAGAGGGCTACATGGTGCAAGAAACCGACGGCTAAAATGGACTGAACGTCTGGAGTTGATGTCCAGTCGAGATCGTGAATTGTCTCACTGGAACAAAGGATCAATCCAAAGAACTACAGAATCAGGATTTACAAACCTAAACATCCCACAGTACTCCAGTCCAGTTGCAAACTCTGATTCTTGCGAATCCCAAATTGTCAACTCGTCACCGTTTGGCCCTGGTACAACTGAACAAAGCATCAGTAAAAGTCTCAAATATATTAGTGGCTCACTTGCTTAAAGCAGTTTTCTTCGCGGAACTACAACTTGCCTTCCTGATTCCTGTCCGCCCAGTCTTGACTTTGCCCGTACACCTCCAACCACTCTCATCAGGAACCCAAAAAGCCAGTTGCCCGTTCTCAGATACACTCAATAGAACATCATGTTGAGTCCACTGAGAACTGAGGCCCCAGGCCATTGGATCAACTGGTAAGATCATTTTAATGGCACAAGGAGGGTTGAGCAGTGGTAGGCTGCCCTGGGAATGAAGAGTAAGATTGGGAGAGGGGATGTTACTTGTGCGAAGTTCGATGATGGAAAAGTCGGGAGTGATGCCAAAGATGGATTCGTGCTCGTCCTTGGATGGCATGGAAAAGAGGTAATTTAATGCCGGCACGGGTATGCTCTTGGCAGGCGTCGAATGAAGTGTAACAACATTATTTGCGGCAGAGTACGTCGCAAACATTCGACCTTTATAAACATGAACAACTTATAGGCGAGGAGAAAATCAAGAAACTTTACCGCCTTCCAAGACAACGACATGATTCGCTGACTTCCAACGGTCCGACCTAACCAATCTTGAGCCATGCTCTACCGCTCTCCAGGTTTCACCCCCACCATTAGCGCGCATGACGCCAAGCCCCCGTCCTTCAGGGGTCCTTACAAGTCGCACAATGTCTGATTCTTCCTCTGGCACTCTCTCGAGTATCATCGCAGATAAACGGAGGCCATCGGATTGCGCGTCAAAGAACGACAAGGGTGACAGGTTGAATGTCATCAACGGCGACGACATGGCTAGAGTTATCATGGAGGGATCCTTGTTAGGGAAGAGATAAAGGTATGCGGGTAATCTGGGAAGCGCCGAGGGTGGTAGTTGCTGGATGGTAAATTGTTTGAGCAGTGTGGGAGGCCTGCGGTCTATATTCTAAGTGCATCGTTGAGATGACCATATGGGAAGATCGGTAAATACTTACAGCAACGGCGGTGAGGACGATTGAGCCGTCCGCGAGAATGCGAAGAAACATATCCCACCCTTCTTCTTTTATCTCTGTAACCCTTCTACGCCGCCCATCCTCTTCCTCTGAGCACGTGTTTAGAGTATGATTGAACGTGTTGCCAAGTACTTCCCTGTCCATCCAGAAAACACTGGAGCATGCCGATTCATAATCGGAGGCGATGGAAAATGGAAGAGAAGAAAAGAGATCTAATGATGCATGAAGTTGAAGGAGTTGTGGGGAATCTAACACAGGAAGGAATATGCGCAACACGGAATCTTTTGTGACAGTGTATAGAATCGAGTCGGCACTGTGGGGGAAGGTTAATGAAAGCCATTGCGAAAGGACATGGACACCTACCGACTAGATGCTTGAGAATGGCGCCAAGAAAAATCAATCACAGGACGAGCATGGGGTATCGTTTGGGTAAGGCGGCCTGAGGTGGTGGAATACAGTCTGATTGCGTTGTCTTGCTACATGCTACGGTATCAGCAATGTGGACAGAGGGACAGAGGGACGAAGGCCACGAAGCGCACCTTTGCCAGGGTCGCGATATACATCAGGGAAGGGGCAAAACGGACAAGAAAGGGAGTAGTGACGCTAGAAATGTTAATTAGGTTAGCGGTGGAGTTGTTGCGGGGAATATGCTCTTACGAAACTGTCCACTTTTGTGACCAGGTAGGAAGGTCATTTTCAAGAATTAGGGTGTATACAGAGAGACCTAGATGACTGCCAACTGCGAGGAGACCTGCTTAAAGTCAGGAATAGGTTTAAAATGAGAAATTGTGGACCTTACCTGATTTACAGTCGACGGCAGTTATTGTGTGATTTTGAGGCAATGTTAGGGTTGAATGGATGCGCCAAGTATCTTGCTGGACACCAGATAGACACCAAGCAGCAAGCCGAGTGTTCATTGCTGCAACTATCTGTATAGGGATGGATTGATATGAGAAAGATGAAAGTAAATATTGGACGGACGAGTTTCATGCCGGCATCGACGGATACAGAAGTTATGTGATCTTGTGAACGAGGAAAAGCCTCTGAGAAAGCAAGGACGCGTATGAGAGCGAGAGAGGAGGCATTGAGGATGATGACAGCGTCAGCAGAAGGATATAGCTGCAATAGAGAGATGAGATGTATTGTATAGAAATGAATATAAACCAACCAATATAGACTGAGATACAAGTACGAGATGGTTAAGGTGGCCGTTGGGATAAGCGCTATAAAAGTTATGAAGATGCATGGTCTATTAATAGATTGCATAGTGGTTTACATGTGTTGCCCAGTTCTCCTCTTAGTACAGTCACTGTCATTATGCGACTTTGGTCAGTCCCTGTCGCTCTAATCCTCTTTCCATTCGCAACTCCTTCACAAATACATTGGTCTACTACCACCACCACCACTACCCTCGTAGATGCTCTCTCAGCTGACCCTGATTACTCTTCTCTTCTCCAACTTTTTCAAAGGGCACGTTTAATACCAACTCTCAACAAACTCAATGGAAGCACTCTCTTTGCACCCACAAACGACGCAATTAAACGCCATTCATCAAGAAACTCTTTATGGGCTACTTTTCTACAAGAAGACTACAACTTTAAGCCCAACGACAACGTACAGGAACAACTCCGGCAACAGTTGTTCTACCACCTCTTCAATTGTTCCCTTCACTCTCTTCCTACAGACCAGGCTATTCAAACACATAGAACCCTGCTCTTTCCTCATAATCCTCTGCAACCTCCTTCACGAAAACCTCCTCCCTCTCCGCCATGGATGCCAACGCCCGGTGGCACCCTTGGAGGCGACCCACAACGTTTACGCCTTGCTGCACGCGAAGATGACACTTGGGTAGGAGTTGACGCGTTCGGCAATGGTGGCAGTCAAATCATCAAAGGCCAGACAGATGCTGGAAACGGTATTTTGTTTGGCATCGCAGACGTGCTAGATCCCCCTCCGGACCTAGGTCAGTGGAAATCTTAATATCGACTTCATTCTAATCATGTTGCTTTCGTTTAGCCCGTGTCGTTTCACAACATTCTCTCGTCTCTTACTTCCACAATATACTCACACCAGATATAATAACTCTTCTCAACGGTAGTACTGAACTTACCGTCTTCCTCCCCGTCAATTCCGCTTGGGATGCCCTAGACCGTTATGAGCGTCTCTATTTAGAAAGCGAATATGCTTCTGGTGATCTCACCCGTATCCTCAACATGCATACTGTAGTAGAGAAGAAGGTCAAATATTCTGACTCCTTTGGTGCCACAAAGAACTGTAAAGCTACAATAAATCACGATCCATCTCTTGTGCTGATTACCTGATTAGTGACGACTATTGACGGCACTCAGCTAGAAATCGTAGTTTCTCCTGAAAAAACTATGATATCCTCCGCCAAGCTCATTCAACCTGACATCTACGCGTCCAACGGTGTCCTGCATTTGGTCGACTCGCTTCTCATCCCCCCCGGCGCCCTTCAACTAACAGCTGAAAAGTATCTTCTCGCTCTCAACTGTACCACCTTTGTTTCGTTACTTCATTCAGTAGACCTGGCCTCACTCATCAACGACACCGAAGCGAAATACACGATCCTTGCGCCTCAAGACGATGTACTCTCTATATATGGAGATGGAGAACTTCCGGAAAGAGGCAGCGACGAGCTGAGGAAAATGCTGCAATACCATTTCATTCCGGGAAAGTGGACTCCTAAAAAGTTGGAGAATGGGATGTTATTGGAAACAGCGCTGGAAGAACCAGGTCTTGGTGGAGGGAGACAGGTCTTGGGGGTTCATGTCAGCGCCGACGACAACAAGCCATCCGACAAGTCGATCAGATTCGGAGGGGCAGGTATCATTGGAGATTCCAGTAAGTTGGCTCATGACCTCAGTTGTTACTTGCACACCGATCTTGCCTGCTAGTTGAGATCAACAATACTCTTGTATACTTTGTGTCGCGACCGCTCGAACCTCCTTCCGATCCTTTACAAACAGCATTACCCTTTCTAGACCTTTCTTCCTTCCTTGCAGCGGTCTTCTCGACTTCTCAGGCCGAAATCCTGAGGACTACGCCCCGAACGTCCCTACTCATCCCTCATAACTCTGCCTTCAAGCGCCTTGGTATGCTTGTCAGTGCGCACCTTCTCTCTGCATCATCGAAGGCCGACCTGGAGAACGTTCTGCTGCATCACGCTCTGGACACAGTAGAGTATTCCCTATCACTGCAGAATGGTTCCCAACGCACATTCGCGACATTAGAAGGCACCGATCTTCTGGTTGATCGTAAGAACGGAACTGTGTTTATTAGCTCCAGCGGTGGCTGGGAAGGGATGAAAGCAGAACTCTACCCCCGAAATCATCTTACCCAGACGGGTGTTGTCCACGAACTTTCAGACATTCTCATTCCGCGGTCAGTTCAGCTCACTGTTGGCAAGCTAGTCAAAGCCGCTAAAGGCAGCACCATGACTTCCATGACTGTCAGAGCTGGATTTGAGTGGGTACTGAACGGAACTGCCCCTCCTGAAGGTTCACCGTGGGCCAATCAAAGTCTCTCAGGTGCAGGCTGGACATTGCTATGCCCGACAGATGACGCATTCAAGGATCTCAATCTGACCCAACTATACGCCGACACCGAAACCCTCCGCTCCATTGTGTCCCAGCATCTCATCCCATCCCCACCTTCAAACTCAAAGTTGTCTATTCTCAGCAGCGATGCTCTGTACAACAACCGTCCAATACCCCTCGACAACTCTGCCACATATTCGACGCTCCGTTCTTCAGCTGCAGCATATGGGGATATCATTTTCCGGCGCACAGAAGACGAAGACGTGTCCGAATATGTTGTCGGGATCAAAGGTGCCCGGGGGACAGATGGTCGTGCGGACTGGGCTCGCGTACGCTCTTGGGGTCGGTCGACGACAGGCAATGGAGGCGGGGTTATCCAGATTGACCGCCTGTTGATGCCATATTATCCGCCATGGTGGATTGCCTATGGAGCCCCGGCAGGAGTGGGCTTTGCTGGATCCGTGGTGATCTGCCTGTTCTTCTTCGGCGTGAGGCTCGTGTGGAGGAAGGACCCTACGGAAGCTACATATGAACCCCAGGGTGGGTTTGGACATGACGATGACGAACCTTAGGTGTTGATCGAGATATAGACGTCAAGATATAGACGTTGATATATTACTATTAGAGTGGAAGTCTTAAGTATTGTAATATGTACTGTAAAATATGCTTTTCGCGCATAACTAGGTTGTGCAATCGTGTGACGGCTAGTTGATCGCGATATCAGTAGCGATAGAATTGCCAAGCAACTGTCATATCCTTGCATGCGTGTTGTTGTGCGGAAATCCCTGTATGCACCGGGAATCCCTGCAATGCGAACTTCGCTTGCCATGCTCGCTTTCCACGGGTTTCCCGGGCCTGTCAGCTGCCTGAACAGGATCACGTGAAATGTACAACTAATTTGCCCGGCCTTACTTCAGATATCAAGTCACTTGCTCCTGGCTGGAAGCTCGCATTAATCCGTGCCCTCTTGAACGCCATGGTGCATATTCTTTTTGTATTGCGCGTACATCTTAACAAACCTGCCTCAGAGCAGCGAGGGATCAGCTGGTGACGAGATTCGTGGATCTGCAGCTGAATCCGCCAAGTCTTTCATTGCTGGTGGCTTTGGTGGCGTTTCTGCCGTGCTTGTTGGTTAGTCTACTCGACCGTATCAGTTTATAGATGGTAATCGCCAATTCTGGAAGGCCACCCGTTTGACTTGACCAAGACGAGGATACAAACCGCTGCTCCTGGTGTCTACACTGGGGCGCTGGATGTCGTGAAGAAGACGTTGGCACGGGATGGAGTTTTGGGGTGCGCCATTGTCAGCAGAAATTAAAAGCACTCTTTGTGCTTACTCGTTGTGATAGTATGTACCGTGGTATGGTCCCACCTCTCCTTGGAGTAACACCAATTTTCGCGGTGTCCTTCTGGGTAGGGTATCCCGGCTTCATCGAAGTAGTAAATATCTAAGGCCTGATCAAAATTTCAGGCTTATGACGCATCCAAACAACTCATCCTGGCTTTGACACCCAAGCGGACTACTCAAACTCTGTCTACCGCGGAGCTGGCAACAGCTGGTTTCTTGTCTGCCGTTCCAACTACACTTGTTATGGCTCCTGTCGAAAGAGCCAAAGTTTTGCTACAAGTAAGTTTCAAATTTATATCCACCCTTCCCCTTCAATCATATACGGAATTAGATTCAAGGTCAGGGAGGTACAGATCAGAAATACAAGGGGGTATTAGATGTAATGCGACATCTGTACAAGGAGGGTGGAATACGTAGCATATTTCGTGGAACGGCAGCCACGCTAGCCCGTGATGGTCCAGGCAGTGCCGCGTAAGTGTCGTGGGTTGCTGGTGGGTGAACCGAACAAAAACTGATCGATGTTCTAGATACTTTGCAGCATACGAAGTGACGAAGAAATTCTTGACACCAGTTGGCTCTTCACCAGCTGACCTCCATCTTGGCGCCATTATTTTAGCAGGTGGCACAGCGGGTGTTGCCATGTGGTCATTGGCCATTCCCCCAGACGTACTTCATGAACTTTTCTTCCATCATCAGATCCAGAAAACTTAGCCCGTTTTCTCTTTAGGTCTTGAAATCAAGAATTCAATCAGCACCCTCGGGTACATACTCTGGGATATTGGACTGCGCACGAAAAACAATAGCTCAGGATGGCGTTCGCGCTCTGTGGAAAGGGTTCGGACCCGCGATGGCACGGGTTAGTACTGTCCCTACTTCGCTGTTCGATCAATTTCACAACTTCCGATTCTCAGGCTTTCCCAGCAAATGCAGCCACTTTCGTACGTGAAAATATCCTTTTCGATCCCACCCTGATGCATCCTTTGTAGCTTGGGGTCGAGGCCTCTAGAAATCTGATGAATAGATTCCTGTGAAATAGAGCCTACATATTCACCACCCTACCTTCAATTACTACCTGTATGGAACTACAAGCTAGATTGTAATTGATGTGCAATTATAGATGTAATCCAGAGCACCTAAATCAGGCCAGAGTTGGTAGAAAAGCGCTCCTTGTCCCGACGCTTGACTAATCAAATATGAACTTTCTGCCCTTCGTAAAAAAACGTAGGCTGCAGTGACAAACTCAAACGCCTATTCAATTCTATTAACTTTCATGCATATCAGTACAATGTGGTAATCGGTACACTTTGAATTATTTCCAACTGGATGGAATTTTAGTTACTACCTCTGCCCAATTCGCAAGACGACCTTCTTCCCATGTTTCCAAATACGACAATCCAGAACTGCCCCTACGACCTTCTTCAATCCTCAGGCGCTTCTCAGCATCACACCAGAACAAAACCCAAGAACCCATCCTGATATGGCCGGAGCTACGCTCAAAGTACCATTTATTTATGGGATTGTCCGATCGGCTACGCCACACCAAGTCCTGGCCTTCACCCTTGCCTTCCTTTCCGCCGTTAGGATTGGCAGAAAATGGGTGGCCCAGACCGTATGTCTCGTCATGAAGTGCAACCCATAAGAAGTCAACGGTGCCATCACCCTGATGGCTTGGTAACACGACGAATTTGTCAAGGTAAGTGATGGGCGTAGATGACCCAGCACAAGATTCCTTTGTCACGATTGCTGCGCCAGCATAATCGCCGGCAACGATGACAAAATCAAGAGTTTTCTCCAAGCGCCGATAAAACGATGTATCATCCAAAGTTTTCCCAAAGGATTGCTCTAGAAGAGCATTCAGCTTTTCCTTGTCGATATCTGCAGTAGATCGAAGAACTTGTATAGGCAGACCACGTCGCAATAATGTAGGCGTGTTGGGAGTGAGCCTGCGATTCCCCTGCAGTAGTGCGTGAGGCAAACTTGAACTCACAGCAGGCTTGTTCGTGATGAGATTTCCGATCAGCGAACTTGGAGACCTATGAGAAACCATAATAGCAGAGGAGGTCGGAGGCATATATGTGAGGCAGGTGCGAGCGAGGGATAGATTTGAGAGTGCCGTTGGATTGCTATGACGCCATGGATCTTGAAACGTATTGTGAATATAATTATACTCCGATTCAAGGTTTATGAGAAGATGCGGGTAACCAGAGCGGGCATATGACGGGACACCCCCTTCTCGATTAATGATCATAAGGCGAAGTGGAGTGAGATCTATGTCCTCTGACAACTCGTATCCGTCTCGGAGACCGCGTTTGTTAGCGGAGGCCTCCCCCATTCCACGGGCTAGGCCAGCAATGACATCGTTGGAATCTATACGGATGGAGCGACAGAAGGAATCAAGCGCAAACGGAGCGATAACTGGGATTTCTCCGGACCGCAATGCGGAGCGAACGGGGACAAGGTCGGAAGGAAGTGTATGAGCTTCTGGGGGAACAACGTTGCTTGTAAAAGTGGTTGATTCGTCTCCAGGCTTTGGTCCGAGCCGGACGATTGAACCGAGAACAGGACGAGCTCGAGAACCATGTTTTTCGAGGCTTTTCACGACTCGCATCGTCTCCTCAATCATGGTAGCTCTTTCGTCTTGATCGCCTCGAGCTACATCATCGTTCTCGACAACGACAACGCTTACGAGCCCAAGTTTTTCTAGATAGACCAGACCTCGAGTTATGCTGTCTAATTGGACATCCGTGAAGGGGCCCTGCACCTTCACGAGTGCCGTTCTTCTAATCACAGGGTTTAGTATCGCATGAAGAATAGGACTCGGTTTTGGTTCTGGTATCAGTTTAGGCGTTTGATGTATTGTGGGGGAAGGAGGTATTGTGATATTAGAAGGCACTGCGGTTGGTATAGGCTGAGGCCGAGGACCAAACGAAGCAAGATAGGATCGCGTATCCCTTAAAGACGGGTTGGCACGTAAAATAGACAAGATAAAGTCCTAGAAATGTGTTTATGAGTCAATGTAGGAACCAAGGACTGAAACTTACATTATCCGGGGCGGCTTCTTCGGGCTCAACCGGAGGTTGTCGAAGGCTGCGGATTGTCTGGTAAAGTTCAGAGAAGCAACAAAACGAAGAATATAGATGAGAAACGAACAGCATAGAACGCTTTGAAGGTTTGTGAACGTTTTGAGTTGAGAGCGGTAGTGACTAGGGTACGAGAGCAAGTAGTGTGATGAATCATGGTGATGGCGCAAGGAGGACAGAGAAATGACAAATTGAAAGTTGTTGAATGAGTCATGGAGGGGAAGGCCAGTTATAAAGTATCGAGAAAGCTGTATGATTGGTAGAGTATAAGAGTTAAATTGGCCGCTCCATCGGGTCAGTTCTTTTTAATCTGATAAGATGTCCATCCCAACGCCATTTGGACGTTTGATTATCTTGTACTCACAGCACTTATTGCGATTGGAAACCGGCGAAACCAATAACGATCCCCAACCGAAAGTCTACGCAGTACAAGCTAATGGCTCATATCCCTCAAAACTTTCTTTTCCTCCACTAGGTTTCATAAGCGTGCGATCTGCTATTGGCTGCGCGCTTAATTACACGCTGAGAGCCGTGCTACACACCAGTCAAACACCAGTACAGCTGTGTGTGACAAACGGCCTTCCCGTGAGCCATATAGATACACAGCACATCCATAACTATAAAAATATTGCACTAAAACGTGAGTATCCGATATTCCCTGTGATCGACACGCGACTTGACGCCCGCACAACCATCAGCATCACAGCATGAGAAGCATCGGTAAGAAAACCCACATCAACAATTATCAGACTATCTTCACTGCACACAACAGCAACGTGCGCAATAGATCTTAGATCTAGTGGAAGCGTTCGCAATCTGTATGGCAGTGACGTCTCAATTCCCTCCTCGAAAATTTCACCTTCCTCAAAAATACTGGGATCAATCCCGTAGATTTCGTCATCTGTATCGTGGTCCTTTTGGAGGGCACGGGACAAAGCTCGCTGATTAAGATCATAGACATCGACAGCAAATTGCTTCTTGTCCTTCCGAAGGGCAATATACTTCGACCCGTATATATAGCAGACCCAAATATCAGATGGCGGTATACGGGGTGTAAGCATACGGGTCCCTTGAGGTCCCCAATCTGACCATTGGAACACGTTGGGTGTGCGATGGGACGAAGAACCATCCATGCAC
>QLOJ01001340.1:0-36122 GCA_003313625.1 Tricholoma saponaceum
CATGGAAATTTCGTTGAAGGAACTCGCCAAACTCGAGCGGTTGACTGCTGCTGGTGGCAAGCCACCCTCGATTTCTGATTCTCTTGACTCTCTTCTATTATCCCTTCAAGAAGTCAAAACCCGCCTTTCAGAAGTAGCTGTCGATGAAGCAGCTTTGCGCAACCTTGTCCAATCAGTGGAATCAAGAAAGAAAGAAGTTGACGAACGTCAGAAAGAAGTGTATTCATCCGTGTCTCGTCTGGGTAAAGCCTTGGATAAGGTCAGTAGATTATACCATTGACAGACGAGTGCTCTGACTTCCGTTGGCAGAAATTTCCATCCCCTTTGCCGACTTACTCAAATCTATTCGAGTCTCCCGCCTCTGCGGCAGCTCTTGAAAGGACTATTGCTTTGCATTTCTTACGGACTGGGCAATTCGACACTTTCGAAACCTTTCTACAAGTTCGTTGAAACTGTTTAAAATGGATTAATTCTTATTTCAATCCAGGAATCTGACATAGAAATTCCACCGGAGTTGCGGTCCCAATTTGTAGATCTCCACCGCATTCTGAAAGCGTTGAGAAGCCAGGACATAAGCCCAGCCCTCGTGTATGTCATCTGCTCTCCACTTTACTAAGCAGATCAATGATATATGTTTTGATAGCTGGGCGAGAAGGAATAGAGCCTTTTTGCAGTCGCGATCATCATCCCTGGAATTTTACCTTCATCGCTCGCAATACATACGCCTGTTGTTCTCGTCTCATCCTCCGGATCCCCTCCCGGCATTATCCTACGCAAATGCCACCTTAAGACCTTTTTATCACGATCATGAGGTCGAGTTCAAGCGGCTTATTGGCTGTGTTGCTTATCTACCACTATCTAAACTTCAAACTTCGCCCTACGCGGACCTAGCCTCTCCCTCGTTACACTTTGATTTGGAGCCTCTGTTTGCTAAAGAATATTGTGCTAATTTAGGAATGAGTCGACAAGTGCCTCTTAGAGTTGTAGGAGATATTGGGGGAGGTGGCGCCTTGGCACGAATAGAGAAAGGTAGAAAGGTCATGCGAGAAAGGAAGAGTGAATGGAGTCAAACTGATGAGCTTCCCGTATGTTCTCAGCTTTTTCGACTATGGAATCGTTCATCCTGATGTCATGCCTGGCTAGATTGAAATACCTCTTCCGGCGGAAAATAGGTATCACTCGATTTTTGCCTGTCCCGTCTCCAAAGAACAGGCTACCGACCAAAATCCGCCCATGATGATGACTTGTGGCCATGTCATTGCTAAGGACAGCTTAACCAAACTGAGTAAAACCGGCGGGTGGGTTTGCGGATCACTACTTGTTGTGCGCTTGCTGATGGATTTTTCGTCCTAGAAGCCGTGTTAAGTGTCCATATTGTCCAACGGAATCGCAGGTTGCGGCAGCTTTGAGAGTATACTTTTAGTTCTAGTGTATCCATTAGTTTATGCAATGTACATCATCCGACCATGTAGATCAGGAAGTTGCCGCCATAGATCAAGCAAAAACGTTTACAGTCATTTATGGTCACGTCATGCTTCAACGACACACCATGAGTATAGAGTCAGAGGACGATCTGGAAAAGATCAGGTACGCCTGCATTTCGTCCTCGTCTGCATTTTGGGCTGACGGGTCTTTAGAAGATCTTATAATTATCTCTTCAGTTCTGGATTAAGTATCTCAAAGATAAAGGATGCAGCGCTGGCCACTCAATTCCTCTCAGGCCCTTCACCCTCCGAAGGGACTGCGGTTGCGGGCAGGAGCATTGCGTGGAAGGTTTTTGGTTCTATCGGGAAGAGTGATAGGAAACTGAACTGAAATTCATCATCTCGGTCATTTCAGTTGTTTTTGACATCGGGGGAACCGTTACAATCTTCCTCGACCCCACGCCGTACATTTCTCCTAGATTCTCTCCGTGCGTCGCGCCAAAAGTATGTCCGACTGCTGGCCGAGAAAATGAGGGCGCCCGATGGTAGCTATGAGGAGGGTTTTGTTATCCCAGGGACATCTGGATTGCCGCGGAGACAATCAAGAACTACTTGGAATCTAGAAACGAACAATCCTCTTAGCCTCCATAGGGAGGTACGCAGGGTAGCTATCTTCCCTGAGAAACGTGTTCACAAGACTGCAGAATCCGTGGAGGGAATGGTTCGCTTCTATCGAGTTAAGGGGGACCATTCTACAAGATGTAGAGCGCACGTACGTTATGCACTTGATTGTTGTTCCATTCCTTGTTGAACTCTGTCCAGTTTCCCCGAGATCGATTTTTTCCGCGATGCGAAGGTCCAAAGCGAGCTTACGAACATCCTTTTCCTATATTCTGTCATGTACCCCTCAATAGGATACCGACAGGGTGAATACCCCATCAGTTTTCAGTAAGTGGTGTATATCCAGTAGTCTAATCTCGGATTACAGGCATGCATGAAGTCTTGGCGCCTTTGTACCATGCGGTGCAATTCGATTCAATTACGCAAAACGAGTACTTCTCCATTGAGGATTCTGAACTAGCAGAGATTTGTTCAAGGCTGTGGGTTGCCGCTGACGCTTGGATGCTTTTTGATGTTGTTATGCGGGGTATATCCAAGTGGTACGAATGGCGCGAGTCGGCTCCAACGTCGCCTACGAACATTATATCTCCTGTTTCGTCACGCGGTCATTCCAGTTTATCGGACGGCCAGGTCGACATCAAACCATATGTTGCCCCGATTGTCGAAACTTGTGATCGAATTCAATCTCACATCCTTCGAACCACGGATCCTTTGCTGTACAAGCACATGCAAACTGTTGGCGTTGAGCCGCAAATTTATGGGATGTAAGCCATTTGTTGCCCGATAGTTTATTTAAATTCAAGCTAATGTCATATTGCAGTCGTTGGCTCAGGCTCCTCTTTACAAGAGAGTTTAGCATGAATGATGCCATGAAGTTGTGGGATGGGTTATTTGCGTTTGATCCTACGTTTGAACTCGCACAATGGGTGTGTGTTGCAATGCTTATCAGAATCCGCAATGAGTGTAAGTTAATCCATTTTGGTCCTATTTCGCAAGACTTACTGTGATTATGAATAGTGTTATCTGCAGATTATAGTGGCCAGCTTACAGTGCTTCTGCGCTATCCTTCGCTCCGTCCTCAAGCCAGCATTGACGGCACACCTCATCATACAGCCCTTCTTTTGCGGCAGGCGATTGCCTTACAGATGTCGCCAACGCCTTCCACGGGTGCATCACTGATGATAGAAAATCGAAACCTGTTAAACATCCCTGTGGAAGTTCTGGAACCTTCTACGCCTCCCGTACGCAATCAGAGTCTCAATGGGCTAGACAACGCAGCTCCGTCAAGTCGATCCTTACAGCGGCACTCCCGACAACAGGCATCTCAACCGATGGGTCTCCCTGAGATTATCGCGCGTGGTTTGTTGGAGCGCGGTGAAAGCCTAGGAATCAATAAAACATTGATGAGTGCTGTGTCCGAATTGCGAGTGAGTCTGCGTTTCGCCTGACCTTATCATTTTACGCATTTTTTCGCTGTTACAGCGGAACATACCCGACATAGCCGCGTCATTGGTTCGTTCCCCAGATGCGTCATATTCTACATTCCCACTGGAAGATGAAAGGCCGCCAGAAGTCCGCCCCTCTTGGGAACCAAGGTCACGTTTCGAGCTGGAACGAGACATAACACAACTACGCTCTACGAATAAACGGCTGGGCGAGTCCTTGGAATGGATCCTTCGTGTTCTTCAAAACGAGAGTGATGTCAATGATCAAGAGCTCTTACATCAACGGAGGCACGAAGCACTGGAATCGTTATCTTATGTGAAAGATGTTCTCCTTGGTAAAGTAACTGGGATTGAGGATTCCAGACTAGTGCATTCCAGAAACGAAGACACAGACGTCAAACAACCTCTGACTGTTCCGCCGCCTGGTCTCACGGTCTCACGGTCTCTTTCGCCATCTCGAGGACCATCGTTTGACAGTTCTGCTCGGGAACCTAGTCGACAAAGTGATGTGCAATCAAAACTCTCTGCACCCATCATTGCGAGTCGACTTTCTGTCAGATCTCCAAATATGCGAGGACTTTCAGGGAAAGATTCCGAAGGACAGAAGAAGTCGGAAACGAGTGGGGATCCCTTAGGGGTTTTACGATAAATGGTACTTACAGAGTAGAGTACAATGAATGACATGTGATTTGTTTTGTGTACTGTATTGGCGGGAGTTTGGCCCGCTGGCAGGAGCTTTGGCACCACACATTTACCCTTGCTTCTTCGTCGCTGCTTGCATTCCTGTTGGGCTTGTCCCTTTCTCGTTACAATGTTTAAGAAGGCTCTCCCGAGGGCTTTTTTGCGCTCTGGCCGCTCTTTCCACACCTCACCACTCGCAAACAAAGTCATTGCGTCAAATCCTGTCAAGGCCAAACACCAGGTCTGAGGCGTTTACACTACTTCCTCGGGTGTTTCTAACCCTAAATTGTAGTCTTGGTCATCGGGAAAGTACCCTCTCATCGAACATGAGTACGATGCGGTTGTTGTGTACGTCCGAATCTATTTCCAGTCCGTCAAGTTTCTCAAACTAGCAGAACAGCGGAGCGGGTGGGGCGGGTTTGAGAGCTGCTTTTGGACTTGCGGAAGCAGGTTTCAAAACTGCTTGTATCACCAAGTTGTTCCCCACGAGAAGTCATACAGTTGCTGCCCAGGTATGCCTCGACGAATGCCAACGTAGCGTTACTCATGAGTCTTAGGGCGGCATCAATGCTGCACTCGGAGTTAGTACCTCCTGCACTCTCGTTAAATGCTTGTCTCATTTCTTCCCCTTTAGAACATGACCGAGGATGATTGGCGGTGGCATATGTATGATACGGTATGTTTTGCAATACGTCCTTTCATCCTAACTAGACCATGTGGTCCAGGTAAAAGGATCAGACTGGCTCGGCGATCAGGACGCGATCCATTACATGTGTCGGGAAGCACCCAACACTGTTATTGAGGTCCGTACTACGTAGGTTAGCTGGGCCTCTGCCTCACCTTGCCTCTTGTAGCTCGAACATTTCGGCGTGCCATTCTCGCGGACAAAGGAAGGCAAAATTTACCAACGAGCTTTTGGCGGACAGTCCTTGAAATATGGGAAGGGAGGACAAGCTTATCGTTGTGCTGCCGCCGCCGATCGCACTGGGCATGCCCTTCTTCACACCCTTTATGGTCAATCTCTCCGCCACAATACCAACTTTTTCATTGAGTACTTTGCCCTCGACTTGATCATGCAGGATGGAGAGTGTGTTGGCGTGATTGCTCTGAACATGGAAGACGGTACTCTACATCGCTTCCGTGCACATAAGACCGTCTTGGCTACAGGCGGTTACGGACGTGCCTATTTCAGTTGTACGAGTGCCCATACGTGTTCTGGAGACGGTAATGCCATGGTTGCTCGTGCTGGATTGCCTCTTCAGGATCAGGAATTTGTACAATTCCACCCGACAGGCATATATGGCGCAGGCTGTCTCATCACAGAAGGTCGGGCAGATTTTTAGTACATTTCATGAAGAAGTAAGTCTAATGATGTGCTACAGGTTCTCGAGGGGAAGGAGGCTACTTGTTGAACTCCGAAGGCGAAAGGTTCATGGAACGTTATGCCCCTACCGCGAAGGATCTCGCGTCTCGTGATGTCGTCTCCCGCAGCATGACCATTGAGATTCGCGAAGGGCGTGGTGTAGGACCTGAGAAAGATCACCTTTACCTTCAATTGAGCCATCTTCCTCCTGAGGTCCTTCACGAACGGCTTCCCGGCATCTCTGAAACGGCTGCTATCTTTTCGGGCGTTGATGTGACCAAAGAACCAATCCCTGTTCTGCCTACAGTCCATTATAACAGTAAGTGGTGTAAATCATACGAAGAATAACGCTGCTGATGCTCATCAGTGGGTGGTATTCCTACAAAGTACACTGGTGAAGTCCTTACAGTAGATGAATACGGCAAGGATAAAGTCGTCCCTGGACTGTATGCTGCCGGCGAAGCTGCCTGTGTTTCTGTTCATGGTGCCAACCGTCTTGGTGCGAACTCACTTTTGGACATCGTCGTTTTCGGTCGTGCATGCGCACATCACATCAGGGACACTCTTACGCCCGGTACACTTCATAAAGCTATTCCCGACGAGGCTGGCATCAATAGCATCGAGTTCCTGGACAAAATCAGGCATGTCGGATGTTTCTTTACTCTGTCATCACTTACATGCTGCACATCAGGATTTCAAACGGGCCAGTACCAACGGCAAAGATTCGTCTAGATATGCAAAAAGCTATGCAAGAAGACGCTGCCGTTTTTAGGCTAGTTAATTGATGTGACCATTCGTGTATGTGCTTGCCTCATTATGACTCTTTAGGACACAAGAAACCTTGGACGAAGGAGTGGAGAGGGTACGGGCCGTCTACAAAAACTTTGCAAATGTCGGGATCAAGGACAGGAGCATGATCTGGAATTCGTATGTTCCTTTCGTGCCGCTCGACTTCATCCCTTCCATTGACCTTTGATTACAGTGATCTGGTCGAGACGCTTGAGCTCCGTAACATCTTGCAATGCGCCATCTCGACAATTGTTGGTGCTGCAGCTCGTAAAGAATCTCGTGGTGCTCACGCCCGCGAAGACTATCCTGAGGTTTGCTCTATTCCTTAATGAAAAGATATGATATTTATAACATGTTACAGCGCGACGATGAGAACTGGATGAAGCACTCTCTTACTTTCCAGCGAGACCCGGAGAGTCCCGATATTGAGCTCACTTATCGCAAGGTCATTGCCACTACCCTGGATGAGAACGAATGCAAGGCGGTTCCTCCGTTCAAACGAGTCTACTAATGTCCTAGGCTCTTCTGTATAACTCATAGAAGGCGGGCACAAACAAAGGAACAGTGCAATGAGTGTATGTAGCCATAACAAGTAGATACTTGCTCAATGAAACATCAAATATATACACCAGTTGAAAGCAAAAAAGGGGCAATATCATGTTAATGGTCGGTCCAGGTCGTACTGGGTAAAGAAACGTTCCGAGAAGTATCTCGCACGTACAGATCTACCTCCAAAATAGCGTCCATCGAGCTCCCGGACAGTTTTCCAAGCTCCTGCTGGACCGGCAAACAGGACGAAAATGCGTACCGCTTCGTCTGGATTTTGAGTGGGTGGATTCACAAGGTGGACGATGACGCGTTCCACGGTTCCATTCTTGGAACATTCATCGCCTGCAGAGATACATCAACCAACTTGCAATCCACTGCCGAAGTAGTACGTACCAATTTCTTCTCGCAATTCTTCATCTTCGACATCTTCAGCTCCTACCATATTGGTGAGCACCACAACACGGCTAGGTTCCCCGAACCTCTCCCTATCTTCCCTCGTCTTAGCATCCTCATTATTGTTGATGATCTTACCCATCTTCGAGCCGACACCTATCCCTTTGCTGCTAGGTCCCACAGGCGGGGCTTTCCCGCCCTTTCCCTTCCCGCTCTTACCCTGTGAAACTTGTTCAACAGTAAGGGCATTGACAATTCCTGATCCGTCGGCCCCAAGGCCTTGACCTTCTTTGTGTCCCCATTTCGCCATTAACCGTGCCGCAAAACCGTGAGGATCAGGCCTGGATTATTATTTCTCAGTCGTGTGCCAAATGAATGAAAAAATTGAACGTTACTTCTCTTCCTCCATCGGGGCGGGGGGGTCCGAAGGCGCCGATGCAGCTAAAGCACTCAGTTTGGCCGCAATAGCTGCAGCAGCTCTGACCTTTACCTCTAATTCAGTGGGCATGGATCCAGGAGGCGGAGGCGGAGGAACAGAAGAGGGTGGTGCGAAGGGATTGTACGCGAGGGGTGGTGGCGATGGTGACGATACAGGGGGTCCTACGGAGAGTGACTGGGGTTGCTTACCCACCGTCGACATGGCAAGACGACGAAGGTACGCTTCTTCACCTGTTTCAGGCAGCGGGAGGATTGCAGCGGCATTTGTGGCTGATAGTCCAGGAATGTCGTCATTATCGTCACGAACGAGAGCAGTGGGCTGCAGCGGAGCAGATGCTTCAGGCCTGCGCTGGGATGTTAGAGCGAGACGGCGTTGGTATGCTTCACCACCAGTGAGGGTAGGCTCAACGGCTGTGGGAGTGTCATCAGGAACCCTGAAGTCTCGCCTTTCATTTTCATCGGCTCTTGACCATTGGTCATAGCCAAATCGTCCTGAAGATGAGTGTCAGAATATAGAGAGGGGTCAAAAGAGTTGAGACACCGCACCAGTCTTGCGCGGTCGCTCATCCTCAGATCCAGTAGCATCACTATCGGAATAGCTGTTGCTGCGACGAAGTCGCTTCCTTTCCTCCAATCGCCGCTCTTCTGCCAGTCGTTCCCGCCTTTCGATCCGATCTTTTTGTTTCCAGACTTTGAATTCATTGTAATCGTTGGGTCGGAGGGGATCATAAGGTTCAAGCGGATCCCATGTGGGTACCTGAGGGGCGTTCTTGTTCTTTACGAATGTGAAGTATCAAAAGTTAAACGATTGGGTCTAGCCTACCTTTTTGCCTCGTCCTCTCCCCCCCTTTCTCTTATGAGACGATTTAAAACCGTTGATATCTTCATCAAGTACCATGGAAGGCGGTTTGACTTTCTTACCCCATCCCTGAGGTTGTGGGTCTTGTTCTTTGGGCTGGGGTTGTTCCACGAGCACAGGTGGTGCGAAGACGACGGCTGTCGATGAGAGACCAGTGGTGGAACCGGCCGATGCGAGGGAAGCACCGACAGGAAGCCTTGACAGGGGCGGTTTCGACTTTTGGGCTTGATTTCGGCGAACGGGTGCGAACGCGAGGGCAGCAGACCATCCTTCGAACGGAAGATGGAAAGATTGGTATTTCAATAAACGAGCTCTACAATTGGAGAAGTTTAGCAGATGAAGAGATACCGGCTGTGGGTTTTGCTGAAGCTGCTCCTGCAGCTTGATCAGCAGAAGAAATTTGAGGTGCTTCAGGCTGTGCTGGATCGGCTGGAGTTGGTATTTGAGTAGGTTCAACAAGGGGAGTAGGTTGAGCAGAAGAGACAGAAGAAGTAAAAGTAGTTCCAGAAGAGAACTGGATACCGCCATACAAGCCACCAGCTCTGCTTGACATGATGATGATCGTTTGTGTTTAACCAAGTTTTTGTCCACGTGAGTCACTGGATGCTATGGTTATGGTGGTACTCTACCAATAGTCTACATCAAAGTATTTCTCTCGCGCATCTTTACTTAGTACATGCACTGCAAAATCTCCAGCATCTACCATAGCCCATCCATGATGCATCCCTTGTTTATTATTCGGGCCCAACGGCAAGGGTGGTTCCATTGTCAGGAGCTATGAAATTAAACATAACAATGAACTTGTCGTTTCTTTCGATAATAAAATCACGAACGGTTTTCCGTACTACACGCACAACGGACTCTATGGCGCCCTTGCTCTCAGTGCCTTCTTTGACTTGCGCCATGACAACCCAGGTCCATATCCCACCTGGTATGTCATATATCGATTCCCCTGCATATGTTCCTCCGCGTTTCCGTCGACCATGGGGTAAGCGGAGAGGCAGAGGAGGTCCTGGTTCCGGTGCCAATGGTTGAGATATGGAAAGAGTTGATAGGTCTAGATGAGGGGATTGTGATAGGCGGGCATGTAATTCTTTTAGAGAATTGGGCATGTTTTCAGGTAGTGGAGGAATGAAGCCACGTTTTGGTGGCGGAAGAGGCCTAACGGCTTCAGACATGTTCGAAGGGAGGTCGACAAACCATGGGGCAGGTGCTGTTGAGTGAGCGCGTCTGCTGATAACTCGAAAGTACCGTTGCATGATATGAGGATTTGGTCGGACTTGAAAAATATTACAAAGTACAGCTTTCCGTTGGCTTTCCATTGGCTTTCCACATTCTTCCTTTCAACGATGGGCTTACGGTCAAGCGTAGTTGTATGTGTTACCAGCTTCTTACTTGGTCAGTTTCCTTTTCTCCTAGTAGGAGAAATCCTACTATTACAACTTACTCGGAACTCTCTCTCAAGGCGCTCTGTTTACTCACTGGATTGCCGACTCGTTAACCCTCTGGAAATCACCTGTCACCGACGAGCATCTATGGACTGCTGCAACCTACTATTCAATACTTGCTAAAGGCCCTCCTGAAATCCTATATTTCCTCTCTGCTATCGTTATACTAGGTGGCATCACCATCCTGTGGAGCCTACGTGACGGAGAGGCTGGAAACATAATGTTTGACGGCGGCAGTATATGTGGGGTTCACTTTATCCACTTTAAACACGTCACTCACAAACCCTGCATAGTCCTATTCGGCACGACCATCGTTATGTATCTGCATTCCGTGTTACCTAGTCTGTTTCTACCACTTTTGGTGTCACATGTGAAAGTCTACTAATCGCATCTTCTCTGCCCATTCCAGGCCTCTTTGCAAAATTCACTTCCCTGCCTTCCCATCAACTCAAAGATCCCTTTCCACGATCACTTCGCCTCGCAACACTTGAACTCGCATCGAATAACCTGATCTGCAGTGTTGCCCTTACTGGTGTTCTTGCGCTGCAAGCTGGCCGCTTTTGGGCCGAAAGCTCAGACGCGGATGATGAGGATTTCGGGGAGACAGAGACAGAGGGTTCACGATCACGAGCAAAGACACCAGATTTACGGAATGAGAAGGTGCAGGCGCATCAGCGAATAAAAACGTCTACTTAAGTTATCCAGAGAAGTGATTATGACTTATATCTACTACGCAACAACGAGCTGTATCATATAATACCTTTAAACCCCAACCCCCCCATTCAGGATAGCTATGGGAACCTGAATTGCTCTATAATCTCTATTGTTCGATCGCGTGAAGGACTTTGTTTACTTCACTCCTGCACAATATCCTCCTTCCGTGGCTTCATACTTTTTATTTCGCTTCCTTGGCCCAGGATAGATTGTGCTTCATCGTCAACGACAATACCTGGAGAAAGGTTATCAGTCTTCGCCATCAAAAAGGTATGAACACAACACACCCAGCCCTTCCTCCTTAACGAGACCGAGGACATGTTCCAGCTCTACAAAACCATCCTTGTCCACATCCAGCTTCTGGATGACTGCCTGTCCAACATCATCATCGGGCTTATGCTTGCACACAGCCAAGGCTTTCTCAAGATCCTGCACAGAGATCCGACCCTGCGCGTCGGCAGAAATCATCTGAAACGAACTGCCTACACGAGCGTCGTACTCCTGCAGCTGCGCATCGATTTTAGTAAGCATTGTACGGATACGCTTCGTCAGGGCACCCGAGGGTGATTTTGGATCCTAACCAGGCTCTGTTAGCAAAGGTAATGTGCAACGACGCAGAGAGAAAAGGAACCTCTTCAGCCATGAGATTTTCTTCCATCAGACTTCGGAGTTCGTCACGCTCCTGAAGAACGCTCGACTTTGCGGATAAGATGGACAGTGCTTCGCCGAATTCCTTGAGTTGTTCTGTAGTCATACGAGCATTCTCCTCTTCCACCTTTTCTGGCAATAGCTATCACGTAAAGTTGAGTTGTTGTTTGTGAGTAAATGTGGGTGAGAGAATCACCTCAGAGTCCGGTAAAAGGGATTCAGCAGTGCGAGCTTCCTGCTCATCCGCTTCTCTCTTGGCACGACGAGCATCTTCCTCCTTCTGCTCCTGTTCCTGTTCATCCTCAATAAGCTCTTGTTGTTGCTGAAGGACCTCCAGTTTCTGTTTGTAGCTAGCCTTCTCCGAATCGACCTCAAGCTCAGCTTCATTCAACTAGATGATAATGACATCAGATCACTGACTTTTCACGAATGAAGCATACTGACCAGATTGTCAGGCAAACCGCTTAGCACACTCTCAAGACTAGAGATGACGGCCGTCTTCCCGTCTTCATCATCGCCAGGTTTCTGATCAAAGTAAAAGGCCCTCCCAAGAACAAGTAGCACACCGGAAACTCTATTATGCAGATGTAAATCTATCCAGGTTGCGAGTTCTTCTCGAAGTCGGGAAGGCGAATAGCCAGTGATGCGGATTCCGCGTGATAGGCAAGCGGCTTGGAGTTCAGAAGTCGAGAGCTCGTCGATGCCTTCACCGTCAATGAGCTGGTCGTCACGGCGTAGGCTGAGGAGTCGTGAACGGATAGTCCCACGAAGGAAGTTGTCCGTTCCGAATGCGTTGAGGCCCATGTAGCGCGACATTGACACCAGCTGAGGACGAGAAAGATTGTCAAGGGTTAGGTCGTCATCGAACAGTCTGGCTACGTTAATAATGTCTTGTGCCGATGGTGATTCGCCTGTGGACCGGACCTGGGGACATGTTAAGGACTATGACGGTAAATTAGAGTGCGTGGCACCTTTCTGAAGAATTCCTTGAAGGCATCACTGCCCACAATGTGTGCATTGGCCTTTAGTCCAGATTCACGTAACGTTTCTTGTAAAAACTTTGCCATGTCCAACCGAACACGGAGAAGTTTTCGTTGTTTTTCCTCCTGTTTTAAGCAAGCAAATGGATGACGTTTGGTTTAGCGTTGGGAATAATGGATGAACTCACAGCTGCGTATTTATCCTCAAAAGTGGAAGGTAGCATATTTGGAAAGAGTTTGAGTGCCACGGGCAGAAGGAATTCCATGAATGGTACGATGATGAAGACGGAAAAAGGAACGAGACGCAGCAGGTCCTGGGTAGTACGTTTCAGCTGGAGGTAAGTTGAGCAAAGGCATTTTTTGGATGAATCGAGAAAGGAAAGTACCTGTCTTCGCTCACGACGCGTCAAAGTCTCTCCCTGGAGGATTTTCCACTGGAGGCGTGAAGATATTCTGACTTCCGATACCAGGAGCTTGGTACCATTCCAGTAGTGAGCTGCTTCATGCTTGACTTTCTTCCAGGCTCTTGCCATCAAGGGAGCCTGGGTTGCATCTTTCTGGGTGGGTGGGCTAGGCTTGATAGAAGGATCGAGGGGCCTCGCATTAGTGGTTGGAATGGAAGGTTTAGAAGACTGAAAGCGGTGAAGGGGAAAGGAGGAGGAGGATGTATGTAATATGATAGGGATAGAAGATCGAACTCGAATACGACTATAAGAACGAGAAAGAACGGCTTGTGAAGTACGAGGAAGCCATAGAGACATAAGAAGACCGCCTGCCAATGTCACGTCACAACCTCATCATGCTCCTCGATCCTCAATACAAAAAAGCCAGACGACAACATCTTGCCACAACCAAACTCATCAGTAATCCAGATTGGTCTCCGTTCAGAGTCGCAGAGAAAAGATACAAGGCTCGATTCCCTCCTCTAGATCTATCCAATGTTCTCGACTTGGCCACTTTGGATCCCGTTCGAACTCATGAAATTCAACAAGGCTTTTGGTCAGGTCGATCCGACTCCATAGCTCACAAGGTCATCCATCTACCCGATAGCCATATCAAAGCATACACTATCTCCTGTATACCTGGTGCGGCATTTTCTGGCCCTCTTATACTTTTATATATCCCCCAATCTATTAGGACTAGTCATATTACCTGCTTTTGTTCCCCCTGAACAACAACGAGAGCTTGTGCGATGGTCCCTTGCTGATCATGCTCGATACCCAAATGAGACAAATCTCGACACACATTATCGGATTCCACAAGAGGGACTCTGGAATTTGTGGCTGAACTCTCAAAATGATACAGAAAAGGATATCCTCATTCAACCCAAGGCACCTGAGACCAGCTCTGCACCTGCGGAACCACCAGGTCCTCGACAGTTAATCAACAACACACCTGTTACTCTTACGAATTTTCGCTCTCTTTCTTCTTCTCCTAAACCCCCACAGGTGCCTTCTCCAACCGTCCGACCAACTCTTACATCGGAGTTACTCCCAAAGTTGCGTTGGGCAAATATCGGATGGTATTATCACTGGGGCACCAAACAATATGACATTACGAGAGGGAGGGGGACAATTAATGATCGTGTAAAGAACATATGCCGGAATGCAGTGCGGTCGGTTGACTGGGAACAAGTATATGGTGGTGTCGAAGCGTCTTGGGAGAATGAAGAGCCGGATTGGAAGAGTTGGAATGATACCTATGGTAATACACGCTTCCTGTCCCCATTGCCATTAATACCATCGCATTGTAGAACCTGATGCAGGGATTGTAAATTTCTACCAGACCAAGGTGATAATAGTCTGGATACCCTTTCCTTCCATCTTTCCTGATTGCTATTCAACTTAGGATACCTTGATGGGTCATGTTGACCGCTCTGAAGTGTCTGCCACATCTCCCCTTGTCTCTATCTCGTAAGGAACTGTTTTGGGCCATCACTCCTGGTTCTAAATGTGAAATTAGCCTAGGGAATGCGGCTATTTTCCTTATTGGAGGTCTAACTAGAGATACTGAGCCAACTCCAATTTTGCTTCGTTCCGGAGATGTTGTGATCATGTCAGGTCCAGAATGCAGACGTGCTTATCACGGTGGGAGAAGGTTTATATTCCATAAACTGTAGCTGACTTGCTGTTACTTTTTACAAGGGGTGCCCAGAATACTTGAAAGCACTCTGCCTCTTCATCTTCAAGCATCGGATGGTGACGCTGATTGGAAACTTTATGGGATGTACATGCGTTCCTCGAGAATAAACATTAACGTGCGGCAGGTATTTCCAAAAGGATTTGAACCTGACTTAGATATGTCGAGCAGTTAATTTACGTTTTGTAACTTGTAGTGTCATTGTTTGGCAACGAGGGCTTCACCCAACACTAACCAACAAGGTGAACTGTATAGTTCTTTCACGCTTTTCCCACGCACAATAACTTCATTTCTCGTCGTGCTCGTTAAGTCCCTCAACTTCACAATGGAAAACGACGCGGTTAGTTGGGGAACCACATACTTTTTGTGCAGAGAACTGACTGCCAATCTTTTGTTCAGGGTGTTCTTGTTGATCTTTATGTTCCTCGCAAATGCTCGGCTACCAGTGTGTCTATGAGTATATTCAGTTGGATTTAACACTCAACTATTCTGTAGACCGATTGATTACTTCAAAAGATCATGCCTCCGTGCAGATTAGCATCGCCGACGTTGATGCCAACGGACGAGCCTTGAACACATCGACTACTTTTGCGCTATGTGGGCAGGTGAGGTCACAAGGAGAGAGTGACGACAGTATCAACCGGCTGGCAACGAAGGAAGGATGTAAGTTTTTGCATATGTGTTGTGGGGGTATGATGTTGATTTTACTTTGCTCCAGTGCTCCGGAATGTATGGTCATACCAAAAATGATCATTGTACATAGTCAGCTTTTTTTTGTACGACGCTGCGTATAGAATGAATACTACGCGTATAACACGTGACTAAATTTGAAGTGCCACGAGTTGTGGTACGCAGTGACCGCAGTCTGAGGCAAGTCTGAGGAGAGAATCTTACTACCAAGCATGCGTGGGGTTAGCAATCTATCTTCCATTGGCAGTTCTCTGTCCACCACCTCTGTATGTCTGATTGTTTCTCGTCTTTATATCGATACCTACACCACATCTCTAGTCCGATTCCATGGTCGAAATCAAGCGAGCAGGACCACCAGTGTCTATTCCACTTAGTGGCGTCCTTCACATAGAAGAAGATAAATATCGCCTCGTGTATAGCAAGTCCAAGGTCTATGTCAATCCAACAGCTTATGCCAGGGACAATATTCCTGGATTTGTAGCCCTTGTGAAGAGCGTACGTCTGTCTTGCTTCCCACTTGTGTTAAGAACACTGATCAATGTAACCGTAGGAAGCAAGTAATCCTACCTACCTCCTTGCTTGGATTCCAGAAACGCTACTCAATGAAAAAGGGTCTTCCGAGTGGGACAAATTCGTCAAAATAGAGGCTCAGGCTGATTTGGACGAGGAAGATGAGGGTATGTCCCTTACATGTTCTGTCCTCTCCTACGCCCGAAGTTTGACTCCTTCTTACAGATGTTGTTCTCATCGATCTTCCCACTCAAAGACCAGAATCTTATGCATTTTCTGTACCCCTGACGTCAATATACTCCTTGCAAGTCCATCCTCCAACGTTATCATCCTGGTGTAAGCTGGTCAGTGAATCTTGACAATCGTCTAACCAGTATACAGATGGATCCATTGGTATCAACCTTATAAATGGCAACACGCTTCCAACGCTTCATTTCCACGACGACGAATCGCGTTCATTTACCCTGCCTTCTCCGGCCAAATCCCCTGGGTCTAATGTCACATCTTACCCCCCATCTACTCCTATGTCTGCCAATTCGTGGGGCGGAGAGGACCTTCTCGCCCGACTTCGATCTTATGCCCACATTCTTCGTTCAACTTTGCAACCGTCCCTATTCCTACTTGACCCGTCTCGCGCAGATGTTGAAGCACACTCGACGCAGATATTCGCCGATGATGCCGTTGATGATATCCTCGCTCAGTCATCTTTCGCCAATTCCCATTCACCTGTCCCCGCTCATCGTCGACCTCGACCCCTTTCCTCGCCTCCGCTATTCCCCAATCCTTATTCCCATCGGTCGTCTGTCCTGCATCGCTCCCTAGCATCACCAACTGCTAACGCTCAGTCTTCGTCACAAGCACGCATGGCACTACTGCAGTCGTTCTCAAATATCACGCGCGCTACACGCCATGCCGCTCAGAATATACTCTCACATCCCCTGGCAAAACCAATTGTGCCGCACCTTCCGGATCCTGTCAGGAGTTTGGTAAATGCTGATGGAGAGTGGGAATGGGGCAGCTGGGTGGAAAAGGGTGGTGTTGGAGAATTTGAAAGCGCCAGGGTGTATCTGGCTCGGTGGGCAAGGATCGTGGCTGAAGAGGGAGAACGAGCTCGGCGACAGGAGGCGCAAGCTTTACCGTCGACTTCATCAGATGCACTAGCCGAAGAAAATTCGACATTGGGCATCTTTGAGCTCTTACACTCTACATCCAATCTTCCAACACCCAAGTCTTCTCGGAATCCTGTACACCCCGTTGACAAACAAATGTGGAGTAGGTGGTTTGCGAAAGATGGCCGGCCGACCGTTACCATCGAAGAAATGAAGGGAGAGATCTTTAGGAGAGGTGTCAGTTCCGACGGGAGTCTGCGACAACTTGTCTGGCCGTTTCTCCTCGGAGTCCAGGAATGGGATGTCACAGGTAACGAAAGGGCAACCAAATGGAAACAGAAATGGTAAGGGTGAAATTGGCATGGAGCAAGAATTATACTCATTTTAAACAGCGATCGTTACCAGGAATTAAGGAATGAATGGTGTGGAGTACCTGAAGTGTTTGACAGACCAGACGTTGTCGAGGTAATTGCCAGGATGTGTCTTGATAGACTTTCTGTTAATGTTCCACAACAGGAGCGACATCGAATCGACGTAGACTGCCGTCGCACAGACCGTAGTCAACCTCTATTTTCATCGCCGACCTCAACACCAGGCCTTTCAGCTTCAAGTAATGAGAAGCAATCTCAACAAAATTACTCCACGTTTGCTCCCAATATGAGCGATATTGGGGCGCAATCACCTAGCAATGAACACATCGATCGACTGGCAGGGATCCTACTTACTTATAACTTTTATGAGAAAGATCTTGGTATGCTCCCTCCACCTTGTAACCTTCCTCGTCACTAATAATTATTAATGATCGTAGGCTACGTGCAAGGGATGTCAGATCTATGTGCTCCGATATATGTCGTTATGGAAGCCGACGAAGAACTGACGTTTTGGTGTTTTGTGGAATTTATGGATCGTATGGTCAGCAATCTTTTGGTTTAATTCTTCCCAGTTGGTGGTCATACATAATGTATTCATCTCTTTAGAAGCAGAATTTTCTTCGCGATCAGAGTGGAATGAAGAAACAACTGCTGACTCTTCAACAACTCATTAGCGCCATGGATCCCGAGCTCTACAAGCATCTTGGTAATACCCTGTTCCTGAATATTTTATTTTGGTGCTGACCTTCTGCGTCTAGAAAAAGCTGACGGTCTCAACTTGTTCTTCTGCTTCCGGTATGAATGTTTGATGCTCATACTGTTGCTTTCGCGTGTTGACTTTGTGTGCAGTTGGGTGCTTATCGCCTTTAAACGAGAGTTCCCGTTCGACGACGTCCTCCATCTTTGGGAAGTACTGTGGACGGATTACTACAGCAACAATTTTGTTCTCTTTATCGCTCTGGCTGTTCTTGAGTCACATCGCGACATGATTCTCCGTTATCTTGTTGAGGTATGTGAGTTGTAATGACAAAATCTCCTGCTGATAACGGGTTTCACAGTTTGACGAGATTTTGAAGGTTTGTATGTGGTTCCTATACTACGATTGCACTGACATTATTCCTTCCAGTACTGCAATGAGCTCAGTATGACCATTGATTTGAACACGACCATTGCACAGGCAGAAGTCCTATTTCTTTCATTTGCCCAACTCGTAGCGGATGTTGATCGCCGCAAGGCCGAAGAGCTAATCACCCCAAAAGCAAGTGCAATACGTAGACGAGGGATGGGTGCCTCTGGTGCCAATCCAGAACATACAAGCCTTAGCATGCCAAGGTTATCTGACAACCTTAAGGAACTTTTGAACAATGGAAGAACATAGACCCAACATGTACATCAGGAATCAGGAAGTTGTTTATTATGATCCTATGTTGTAACTCTATAATAATTGGTTAAACACGGTGGAATGCTGTCTACTATGGTGGTTCGACTAAAAATACATCATAAACGGGCTATCTACACATACATACATCCATAAGAGATCCATAACTTCGAAAGCAGAGGGAAAACATAGAATACTTGATACTGTTAACTAGGGCGACCTTGACCAGCAGATGGTCGAGCTCGTGTGGGCCTCGTGCGGTGTTGGCCCTCCAAAGGATCCTCAGCCACGTCAAACACAACCCCTGGTCTCTGTCGTCTTACTTTTGCTCGTGCTTCAGCTGCCTCTCGCTTTCGCCATTCCTGTGTAGCAAGCAACGGATCCCGTTGTGGAGGTACTTGTATCGGAGGTTGACTATGCACAGATGCAGTTGGAGACCCCACAACGGTGTTTGGCTGCATATGGTCAGTAAAAACAAGCTCAAGGTAGAACATGCATTGAAACGCACCGCCGTTCCATCTTGGGCTTCCACAGATGCCGCTGACATGTTCCGATTTCTCTTTGATGTCAGATAGCGGAATGGAGTAAAAACTTTGGAGTTGGGACTTCTACGTCCAGAAGCTACGATGGTAATGGGCACGGTGATTGCGACGGGAGCATTTGCTTGTGACGAAACAATCTTGGTATCAGTATTACGCGGCAACGTTGGTGGTGACTCGGCTTTTCGGGGCTCCTTCCTATCAGTATTCTGAGTTCCAGAAGGGGGATGCCAAATTTCGAATTTCTGGGGCTGTGGTTGAGGCTGTGGCTGTGGCTGTGGCTGTGGCTGTGGCTGAGGTTGAGTTGTTTTCTGCTTGAACATCCCAAAAAACCCCTTTTTACGTGAATCTTGTTGCGAAGATACTGAGGCCGGAATAGATGTACGAGAAGGCGTTTGTTTCAGCATTGATGGGGCTAAGGAGGATGGTGTTTTCAGGGAAGATTCCTCGGAGGGTGTGCGAGAAACTTTCTCGGGAGGCCGGGAGCCCGTAGCTGGAAGACGAGTAGAAGCTGATGTTACCAAGGCTTCGACCTTGCGGTTCTGCGAGTCGCGCATCGGTACAGTGAGTCGCGGAGGTGGATCTACATGCGTGCGGGTGGATGGAGCAACGGTAAATGATGGCGCAGTAGTTGCTGCTAGAGATCCCTGTTGCTGATGGCGTGTTAATGGTTGAGATGAAGCAATTTGGGACGAGGATTGTGCATTAGAGGCGTAATTATTAACATCTAGCTTATTGAGATCCGAGATAGAATTAGAGGGTCCCGTATTTGCATGAGTACTATTTGAATCAATTCGGTGGCCCTTTAGCAATGGATAATTATGGGGTTTTGCCTGACTGCGATTGGAGGATGATACAACGGGGGTCTGGGTGATGGTAGCGGGATAGGCTTTCTGAGAAGCTTGACTGAATCCTTGATTTCCAGACATTGATACTGTCGCTTGCGCTTGTGTCCCGGTGTGTGTGGAAGGCGTATCAACTCCAATGTGTCGGGAACCAAAATCTGGCCCAGAGCCGCTCAAGGAAGACACTGGAAACGGTTGAGACGGTTGAGCACCCGCAACTGCTGACGATGGTTGAGTTGGTCGAGACGATGTTGACATGCCAATAGTGTGTGAATAGGCATGTGAATTATGAATTGGGTTTGGTATAGGGTTGGGAGTGTGCGAGCTTACAGGGGAGGTACGAGGTGGATTTCCAGAGGGCGGGGTATTAGTGGTCGTTTGTCCACGAGCGGGTGAATTTTGTAAGCTTCCGGCGGGAGGCTGTCGGGTGGAAGCAAATTCGAGGGATTGCCGGCTTGCAAAAGGGTCCTGTAGACTCGGCGTGGATGGGGTATTGGAGGCTGGCGTGTGGGAGGATGACTGCGGAGGTATTTTAGCAGGTTCCGAACGTGACCGCGAGGTTTTGAATGGGGTGTCAATAGATTTTTGAGGCGCATGGCGTATGTCATCCTTCCTCCCAGCTGGTAATGGAGAGGACAGAAGTTCCGCCAGTTTTGAGTGGTGTATTGCTGGCCGATACGTCTCAGGGGATGTAACAGGAGCTTCATGTGGCTTTGCGAGAGACAGATCCTTAGAATATCCCGAACCCATTTCCTTCACATCAGAAGCGGGAAGATGTGACAGAGGAGGTGCACCGTGCGGCACTGGCACCAGCAAGTCTGTTTTCCCTTGCTCTCGCTCCTTGGGATGTGAAGATGGGGGTGCAAAAGACGACACCGACCGGTGATGCCGAGCAAAGTGATGGCCAAGGTGTGGTTCACCATTCGAATCATTTGTCTTTGGTGATTGTCGAGGTGATGCCCGTGCGACTAATGGTAAATGGGCCTCGGAACTACCTCGCGAATCTGATATTCGATTTTTCAATTCAACTGAATTTCCAATCTCAAAAAGTCCTTACCACGACCAGCTTTATGCTCTTGTACATTAAAAGGCGGTATTCTTGCATCGATGATCTGTTTCGGGACGCTGGCCTGTGGAGTCAATCTTCCAACAGCATGTGGGGCATCGGGTTGCATCTCCCGGGGTTTGGCACCATGTCCAGCGCCTGAAGCGTCTTGCGAGGCCTTAGGCAAGGCTGGGTGTGCATGGTCGGAAGATACCTCACGCTGCGAAGTCGTCGAAGGAAGGACTTCAACTGGCCACAATGCCCTGCTGGACGGCATTGTTTTCGCTCCATGGTTCACAGTGGAAGACGGGTTGGCAGACCATTCAGGGTTGTACTTTGCTGATTCCTCAGTTCGCTTCTCTGGGTGCGGAACACGAGGGGTTTGCATAGTATTTAAAACTTGTGGCCCATAATACTTCCCGTTGTAATTCATCCCATCTCTGTCGAAAGGTATTGGTGCATGTAGAGCACCTGGCTCAACTCGAGCCGGCTGTACAGTCTTCGATGGATCACCCTGGAAGTGTTGCGAGTAGGCAGAATTCGGAGGCGGGTCCTTGTAAATCTTCTCCTTCTGGTTCATGACAGTGGAATGACGTTCCAGAGAAATGGCACTGACGTCGCCACTAATTGGCAGTGGGATTTTAATCGACTTGGAGCTAGAATTGCTTTGCAACGCTGCTGGAACGACTGTCGGAAAGTCTTGCGATGGTAAATCCTTGGGGACTTGCCTTGAATCCGATGCAGACGATATAGATGGTCCCATGTTGATATGTGGCCGCTGCATAACGTTGTGTGCTGAGGAACGAGCTTCATATTCCGCTACTAGATTTGGAACCATTGTCGGTGTTAATAGGCTGTTAGGTAGGTTTTGATGACCATTGAAAACCATGCCTTGATCGACATTTGACTTCGCAGCGCGACCTTGAGATTGCTCGTAAGTTGGGTTGGATGAACTTGACAGCTTAACCTATGTGCAAATGTTTTAATCGAAAGTAAAAACGGGTTCTTGATTGACATACCTGTGTTTGGGCATGATTGCTTTGGTTCTGTGCCGTTAGTGGGACTTTCTGCCCGATCGCAATGGGGGTTTGGGCATTGCTGGCAAGAGCTGTGTTCCGCAGCGACGTTGACCCTTCATCTCTCGGGATATTCTTTAAAAAAGATGATGGTTCTGTTGTAGGTCCATGTCTAGAGGAGGCGTTCGTCTGCGCAGTAGGCAATAAAGGCTCAGGCACAGATGGGGCCATTGGGTTGGGCTGAGGTCTGTTGGACGTGAAGGGTAGGCTCATGGACTCCTGCGTGGCATTGGTATGATAATGATGATTTTCTGCATTTGTCACATTATGTCGCGATACTATTTGGGCTGTTTCTACAGACTTGGAAGTATCAGCTTGACCGTATGTTTGAACATGATTGCTTTGGGCTGGAATCAACGATGAGACATTATGTCCAGTTGCAAGGGAGGATGTCTGAGCATTTGTAACTGGCTGTGCGTTCCGTAGTGACCCAGACCCAAAATCTTTGGGAATCGTTTTCGAGAATGACGATACTTCTGCAAAGGATACATGTTTAGTAGGAGCATCAGCATGCGCAATAGCCAATTGAGGCTCGGGCATTGACGGAGGTAAGTCGACCCGAGGCCTGTCAGACGTCGGATGAGTTGCTGTTAGATGCGTAGAGGGATGTGTAGCGTAATTGGGATGTTGATGGTCTGTACGCGTTGTGTATGGTCGGGTTACTGGCTGAGTTTCCGTAGGTTTGGATATGTCGTGCGTATTTGAGGGGCCTTGTCCAGCGCGTACCCTTTGAGCAGGCAAAATTGCATCGGAAGGAGCGAGGACGGATAAAGGAGAATCGGCGACCGCATTGCTTGGGATCTGTAAGAAGTCTTTTTGTCTGGTGAATGACCTCCGGGAGGACAAGCCTGTCAACTGAACGGCAACAAAATAAGTATTTCATAGAACAATGAAGAGACAACGCTGACGTACCTCTCTAAGTTTTGCGTCATTGGGATGAACATCACGCTCATTATCTCGCATCTTTGTTTTGTGCTCCATGGCAGCTGTACTTGAAAACGGTGGATCCACCTTCGAACTGCTAGCCAACCCGTTTGGAAGAGGATTCTGCATGGGCACGAGGATAAGTATCAAGTTATGCCATGAGAAATACACATACAAGCTCTTTGCGTTTTCCTTCTTTTTTGCTGCTACTCAACATACCTTCTTGGAAGGTTTCGGGAGCTTGCAAAGGGAGTTTGTCATTGGGCTCTTTCGCTGGGAGATGTACATGCATGGCTCCCGACGATGGAAAATTGGCAGCATAATTCTCAGTTGTAGCCGACGCCATGTTTGAATGCTGCATAGACGACAATGGAGCAAATGACAACGATCTGGCGACAGGCGATTCTTCGTGACGAGGTTTTCGGTCCTGCTTTAAGCTTGTGAGTGACATTCCAAGGATCAAATTAGAAATATGATACCGCACCATATGAACGCGGCTCTCCGTGGGCATATTTCTGTGGATGGACGGGGCCGCTGCACGATGGTGACGAGAGCTATCAGAGCTGTCACCTTCATGTGCTTTGTTTTCATCCTTCATAGCTGCGTTTCGTGCCGCCCTTCGTTCGCTTTGTAGCGTACTTTTTCCAGATTCCTGATAAAGTTCCCCACCGGGATAGCTCTCTTTTCCTCTACCATGATCTTTCGGTCGCGATGAAGTGGGATTTACCAAATTCTGCCCTCCGGCGTAATCGCGATCGCCTGCCCCATATCTCGCCTTAGGTTGATTTCGCTGCCTCTCCCTATCTCTGTCCTTCAAATCTCGATCTTGGTGCGTACTTCTGCCCATCACCCTCTCTCTGTGTGTATCCTTGTCCTTGTCCCTGTCCCTGTCCCTGTCCCTGTCCCTGTTTCTTTTTCGTTCTCGATCCTGTTCCCGCTCCAACTCACGATCCAGCTCTCGTTCACGCTCACGTGTTCGTGCTGATGCTCCTCGTTCTCGCGCTTCCCTTGCTCGCGCTTCCCCCTCACGTTCTCGCGCCTCCCGCTCACGTTCTCGTTCACGCAAATCCCGATCCCGCTCCCGGCCCCGTTCACGTTCACGTTCACGCTCTCGCTCTCGCTCCCGGTCTTGTTCCCGTTCTTTATTTTGGTGCGTATACCTGTGGCGGTCTTTTTCTCTTTCATTGGGTCTTTCTCCTTCTTCGACCGCTAGTCTTCCTTTGTCTCTCTCTGACACCTTTGTTGTATCACGACCTCCCCTCCCACTTTCCTGCTTCGTTTTCTCCTTCTGCCTATCCCTGTGTTTGTCGTTCCTCTCACTGAAGGTCTTCGTATATACGTCCCGCTCGTTGTATTTGGAAGGGTACATTTGCTGGGGAGGAGTAGTACGAACTTCAGGGGGCGGAGCAGAGGCGAGGCGGTCGATTCTGGAAAGCTCGTGGCTAGATTTTTTGATAGTGTCTGCAACTCTAGTCGCGGGGCGAGCATTAGGAGCCTTTGTAGTATCCTTGGATGCCTGGGCACGTAATTCATGGCCGTCTCGTTGGGACTGAAAAAACGGATGGGGAAGGGGGGGAGGGGGCACCGTGCTAGATGTTGTTTGACGGCCCTTGGTTTGTAGATTCCTACCAAACAGCGGTAGGGTCGCGTAAGGTCGACTCGAAGACGCCGCACGGGCATCATGATACGGTCCTGGTTGTTGAGATGTGTGACCAGCACTTGGCTTGTCAATAGATCTTCTGCCAATGGACCCAATGCCAATCTGTTCCGCATGAGCGGGAGCGGCACCGGCGGCTACACGACCGCTGCGCTCGGTCTCGGCGTTCGCAGCTAAGATGCGTTGGCGTGACTCCTTAGTGTCTTTGGGAGGTGATTTGCGGCGTGTAGCAGAATGGCTCTCGTGAATGCGTTGAAAGAAACTTTTCATCCAGCGATGTACAGGGCGAACAGCCGAGACTACTCTACCCTCCTTAATTGGGAAAGCGAACGAAAAAGGATGGCGCAGATGAAAGGAGTAGGCTGTCGACCTGTTGTCATTGACATGAGGCGAAAACTCCAACCACTTCCGGTAACAAGTCAAGCAATGCTCCACGCGGCAAAGCTGTTTACAGGTATACACGTGTAGTCTACAAAGGTATCGATACAAGAAAAATATACGCCAGAACCGCAAACCACTAAACATCAACAAGATCTACTGGCTATCAATCGCGGTTCAGGCCACACCAACGAAGGACCCGTCTGACTGGACTCAAGACAAGCCCAGCACAGCATGTCGTCTTCCGTTGGCTTGTTCTTACACAATTTTGACTCATTACAAGACAGTTGGACAGCGGAGAGGCTGAAGAAGATTTGAATCTTCCTGTCGAGACAATTTAAGGATTGTGTTATTTTGCAGGAAAGACTGTTGGAACAGCCTTATAAGTAGAAATGTGGGAATTGCCGGTTGATTCGGGTTTAGCCGGACAGTAGCTTTGACTTTGTAAGGCACTCCGTATCAAGTTTGTCGTTCTCTACAAGTCTTCGCTCTCTACCAATTGCAAACTCAACCCAGATAACGTTCACCAGGTTCTTTGATTTTCTTTGAAAGGCTGGACTCAAACTTATCATCTTGGTCCTGCTGTAGATGGTATGCCATTTTCCCAGACTACCATGAACCACTCCAAGTTGACCACCTGTGCCTCATTTTCCTCACTAGAACGACACCATGGATGTTCTGGATGAGAAGCAGAATGGTGCACCCCCGATGGAAATAGACGAGGTCGTATCTGTACGAGATCGTGAGTTGCGTAACTCCTCTCTTCATGTGCATGTTCTAAAAGATGTTGTCGTCATTTCATTTGGCAGACGAGGCTTTCTCGGCTAAGCACATGCCAGACCTCGGCCACGACGTGAAGGATTTCAAAGTGTTTACTTGGCGCCTGAACAACTGGAGGAAGCTTGAAAAGAAACTGACAAGCCCGGAATTTGAATGTGGCGGTCATAAATGGTGATGCTCATGGCGGCTACTTCTACCATGATAAAGGACTGACATTGGGGATACTTCTTCCTTCAGGCGTATTCTTTTATTTCCTTTCGGAAATTCGAATGCACCGCCGAACGACACAGTCTCAGTGTACCTGGACTACGCTGAACCCAAGAAAGCACCTGAAGGATGGCACGCCTGTGCTCAATTTGCTCTTGTTATTTCCAACATTCACGACCCCACCATCTTCACCGTGAGCCGTGCGTATTCATATTGCCTATCGCATCAAAACTCCTGATGTCGTGACTCATAGATGCCCACCATCGTTTCATTGCGGAGGAGTGCGATTGGGGTTTTACTCGATTCAGCGAACTGCGCAAGCTATTCAATGTGCAAGAAGGACATCCTCGACCGACCATCGAAGAAGAGTCTGCAGAGATCACAGTCTATGTCCGGGTGTTGGAGGATCCCACAGGCGTCCTGTGGCACAACTTCGTGAAGTAGGTCGTCCCTTTCTGTATTTGCTCACGTCTGCGTGTTTATTGCGTACTAGTTATGATTCCAAGAAGGAGACTGGTTGTGTTGGATTAAAGAATCAGGGCGCTACGTGTTATATGAACTCTCTCCTGCAATCCCTTTACTGCACGCGCTACTTCCGAAAGGTGGGTCACGTTGTACTCTTCTCTATTTACTCTCCGAGTTGATTTCGTTTGCCAAAGGCTGTCTATCAAATTCCAACGGAAGATGATCATCCTACTGAGAGTGTCGCCCTTGCTTTGCAACGTGTATTCTATCATCTTCAGACGTCGGACCAACCAGTCGGTAAGTTGCATCGTAATACAGTTCGAAGCTCCGTTCTCGAATCAAGCATGTCATGACAGGTACAACCGAATTGACTAAATCTTTCGGATGGAAATCCTTGGATTCATTCCTTCAGCATGATGTCCAAGAGTTTAATCGCGTTCTACAAGATAAGCTGGAATCAAAGATGAAGGTTCGTAACTTGGAAGCCATGTCATCATCCACTTTAATGTTTTGCATATAGGATACCAAAGCAGAGGGTGCTATTGCCAAACTATTCGTTGGGAAAATGAAGAGTTACATAAAGTGTGTCAACGTGGATTACGAATCATCCAGATCTGAGGAATTCAATGGCAAGTTGAGATTTATAACACAAATCACCGTCTGATTGTGTTGCAGATATCCAACTCAACGTGAAAGGAATGAAAAACTTGTATGAATCCTTCCAGGACTATGTTGCGGTCGAGATGCTCGACGGAGAGAACAAGTACATGGCTGAGGGCTTTGGCCTACAAGATGCCAAGAAGGGTATCATTTTCGAATCTTTCCCTCCCGTTCTTCATCTGCAACTCAAACGCTTCGAATATGACATCCAGCGTGACGCAATGGTGAAGATTAACGACCGCCATGAGTTTCCTTTCGAGATTGATCTTGATGAATTCCTCGATCCGGGAGCAGATCGATCACAGCCTTGGCTATACAAACTGCATGGCGTTTTAGTGCACTCGGGCGATTTACACGGAGGCCATTATTTCGCGCTAATCAAACCTGATAACGAGACGAGATGGTTGAAATTTGACGACGATCGCGTCACCCCCGCCACTGATAAGGAAGTATTGGAGGAGAATTACGGCGGTGAAGCTCTGAACGGAATGCCACCGTCTTTACAGCGTAATCAGGTCCGCGCTATGAAACGCTTCACTAATGCCTACATGCTGGTGTACGTCAGGGAGTCGGCGGTCAAAGAGGTGTTGGCTCCATTTACTGATGAAGATACTCCTCCCCATCTAAGTAAGCCCATGGATTCCTCAAATGCTGTGGTCACCACGAATTATTCATTTTTTTGCAGAGCGGAGGCTTGACGAGGAACGGCTTCAAATAGAGGCCAAGAAGCGAGAACGAGAGGAGCAACATCTGTTCTTGACTGCGAAGGTACGTTGGCAATTTTGAATTTTTTAATCGCAACTCATTCTTTCGCAAGGTTATTACGGATGATACGTTTGCTAGGCATGAGGGATTTGACTTGGCTACGTTCGACGAGAAAAACTGGCCGCCATCTGATCTTCCCAGCTTCCGTGTGCTGAAGCAAGAAACATATAGTACTTTCAAGACCCGCGTAGCCCAACATTTTAATTATCCTGAAAGCCAGATCAGGCTTTGGGTGCTAGTAAATCGACAGAACAAGACTGTACGCCCAGATACTCATATTCCGGAGAATGAACCGACATTAAGTGCGTAGTTTCTTACCCTCATGAATTTCTTCTATAACCGCAAGCTACTCTAGCCGTAGAGGTTATCCGGAACAATATGGCTGCTAGACAAAATGATCTCCGTTTATATCTTGATGTCATCTCTGACCCAGCCAAGGTGCTTGACATTGCATCCTTTTTCTCCTTTGCTGACCCCAGTTCTGCAGCCCGATCCTCCCCCTCAGTCTATAATGATATTCCTGAAGCACTTTGACACATCGAAACAATCGCTCTATGGTGTCGGGAAAACATATATGCTACGAACAAGTAAAGTTGGCGACCTCGCTCTGGTTATCAACGAGAGGATGCGTTGGACGCCGGGTACTCCTCTTAAACTGTATGAGGTACCCAACTGGCACCATTGTCACTCTGCAGCTGCTGACCTGAAATTTTTACAGGAAATCAAACCAGGAATGATCGAGCTTATGAAACCAAAACTTTCCTTTGCTCAGAGTGAAATTCAGGATGGCGATGTTATATGTTTCCAAGTTGATCTTCCTGACAAAGAGTACGTCCCCTACTTTCTATCGTTGCCGTACTAAACAGCTTGGTAGGATCCATGATTTGGAAAGCCAAGGGCTACACTCAAATCCGGCTCAATACTACGACTTTCTGCAGAACCGAGTCATGATTGTATTCAAACCCAAATTCGAGGAACCAAATCACGACCATCCTGAATTCCAGCTCACTTTGAGTAAGAAACAGAACTATGATATAGTACGTTGCCATTATCAGCCGCTGAATAATGTTAATATGTCGCATAGATGTCAGCTAAGGCCGGGGAATTTTTGCGACATGACCCTATCAAGCTACGATTCACAACGACGCACGCGACAAACGGATCAGCAAAATCTGTTCTGAAGAGGTCGCTAAACCAGAGTATAGCTGAAATCATGGCGCCTACTTATATCAGTCCAACGACAACCATCATCCTGTATGAGAAGCTGGATGTTAGCATCGTCGAACTTGAGACGAAACGCAGCTTGAGGGTCATTTGGACTGGCATACATAATAAGGAAGAAGCACCACATCCGTTCCTTCTCCCAAAGACGAGCATGGTCCACGATCTAGCAGATCATCTTGCGAAAGAAGTAACTCTCACTCCAAGTGGAACAGGGAAAATACGGATTTTCGAAATATCCAAGGATGGAAAGACGCAGAAAGAGTTCACTGGCTCTGAGATGATTGGCAATATCCCTGATCCAGTGGAGCTGTACGCCGAGGTTCGTCAGAAGTCTTTCCCGTATTTTGGTTACTCATTACGACTTGTAGGAAATACCTCGAGAGGAGCTTGAAGCTGATGATTCTGATAAAGTCATCGGCGTGTTCCATTTCTCGAAGGAACTTTCACGAACACATGGCGTACCGTTCAAATTTGTTGTCAAACGGGTAAGCTACTAATTGGATGGTTTAGTTTATAAGCTCATGATCAATTTATAGGGAGAGAAATTTGCGGACACGAAAAAACGGCTTCAGGCACGTATTGGCGTGTCCGACAAAGACTTGTCAAAGTACCGCTTTGCGCTTATACAGGTTTCCACGTTCAAGCAACCTTCTTACATTGAGGATGGTATGTTATTCCAGGGATTATCTGTATAATCAATTGACCGTGCCACAGAGGATACCATCTATGAGCACCAATTTGCCCCAGAAGATGCCCTCGGGTTGGATCATATTGATAAATCCGGAAGGACGAGATCAGGAGCAGGGGAGAAGGCCATCGTCATCAGAGGCTAACTGTCATGCACTCCATTACACAGTTCACTGCACATCTCACATCATTTTGCTTTCTTTCAGCATTTGTACTTTGTCCATCCTTGACCTTTGTTCTTTCGAATGTTCTTTTCTCTCCAGATACGCCAATCATATAATATAAGGAAAACATGCACTGTACTGATTACTTCCGCTTCTTGGACTTCTTGCCCTGAAAATGCAATTGGCGCCAAGTTTGTATAGGAAGTGACATGAACTAACCGATTTCCCAGGTGGGGGGGATGAAGCCTCCCCATCGCTTACACTTTCAGCCCCGGCGCTTGGAGGAGCGGCAAGACCGTTCATCGTCTTGATTTGTGCTCCAGGTGTAGAGACCGGTGCGGGGCCTTTAGCTTTGACTCCGTATTTCAATTCTTCAGTAATTGTTGGAAGTTAGTAGGTAAACAGCAGGCTAACCATTGAACATACCCAGCTGTGTTTTGACTTCGGCAATATGTTCAAACGTGGAACGCATTTTTTCGTTGGCAATAATCTCGTTTGCGGTGGGGAAAATGGCTTGGCCCCATCCCTCTACAAAAGAATTTGCTTCTCCTACAACTTCTAAAATCTCAGCTTCCATCTCCTTCTCGGCGCTCAGCAGACTGTTCCATAGTTCGTCTCCTATAGAGCCTTTCTGGAGAAGAGTTTGAAGAGCAGGTTTGTCTTCTCGTATACGCAACACTCGATGAACGTCCGCCACAGCACGCCGTACAAGTGCAGCCTTGAGCAGCGTGTCGGATGCGGGGGGGTCAGTTTTCTGAAGTAGTGTAACATACGCATTGCGTTCTGGATGTGAAAGGAAATATGGCTCGTAGGCTTGTGCTATAAGTGTAATTGAAGTTAACGCCGAGATTTGGGAAGGAAAGGGTTAGGGGACATACTGGATGTGTGTTTGCGATAGAAATGACTGAATATAAAAAGACCGCCGAAGACAATAACGACGTACGCAACTGGCACAAGAACAGAAGTCATGGCTGAGAGTGGAACTTACACGTCAGATCTTGAAAAGTGCAATACCCGTTGACATTCAATGTGCTGGCCATTGTGTGCCTTTGTTTGGCTAACGAGGATGGCAACAGTTCCATGATCCAGCTTTGAAGTTTCATCTTCAAGAAATGCTTTCCCGAGGTCTTTTGCTAAGGGTGCTGCCACGGCGAATCTCCTATTCCTTCACCAGGCTAGCGTCAACTAAGGTATCATTTGTCCCCCTAAAGTTCCGGTCTGGCTGCTTAATATTTCAAGTCTCTGAGAGAAACACTAGAAGAAGTAATTCCAGCTAAACAACAACAACTAAAGAGGCTTGTGCGTTCGAAAATTAGATCCTCGCCGTACTTGGACTAATGTCGGGGCATCAAATGACACAGAAAAGCGAACATGGTCATGTTGTTGTTGGTGACGTCAAGGTGCTCTATAACTGGTTCTCGTCGCCTCGAAACTCATATGAACTATTTATGAGGTTGAAAATATTATTGGTGGAATGCGAGGATTGAAGGCGATGCTCTGGGAAGCGTCCGTTTTGGATCCTAATGAGGTGCAGATGGCTTAAATGCATTTTATCAGACTACAACTTTCCGTTAGGGAATTCGATTTCACGGCATGACCATCCCAGACTGTCAAACAGCGTTACCTCCGGCTCCCGGTGGCAAAGAGATTATTGCAGAAAGCATGTTATGGCTATTGCTTACCGGGAAAGTTCCGACAGTTGAAGAAACTCGGCAACTCTCCCGGGAGCTCGCAGGAAAAGGCGAGTTACCCACATTTGTCGAGAATCTTGTTGATTCGTGAGTCTTTCGCTGTTACAGTTCTCCCTTATTGAAAGCATCCTTCCCTCAGACTCCCATCATCATTGCATCCCATGACCCAGCTTGGTATTGGCGTGGCTGCTTTAAACCATGACAGCTCTTTCCAGGCAGCATATGAGAAGGGAATGAAAAAGAGTGAATACTGGACATATATACTTGAGGATTGTATCAGCCTTATTGCAAGGCTTCCAATACTTGCTGCGCGTATATATCGTAACATCTATAAGCCTGGAACGCCGCTTCTCACGATTGACAAAGACCTGGATCTAGTAGGTAAGAATCCCCCGATTTTGGTATAATTCATATGTTGAAAATGGACAGGAAACTACTCCCGGCTTCTGGGATACGGAGATAACCATAGCCTTACCGAATATCTTCGACTGTATATAGCGCTTCATGGCGACCATGAAGGTGGCAACGCTTCAGCACATGCTTCCCGTAGGTGATTTAGTTCATGCTTGATAATTGTGTTGATATCACTCTTGCTTCAAGACTTGGTTGGGTCTACGCTTTCTGACCCTTATCTTTCTTATTCTGCCGCGCTCTTCGCTCTTGCTGGGCCTCTGCATGGGCACGTATCACTTGTCATTTTGGGGTGCTGGAAGTTCTCATTGATGCTGTAGCCTCGCCAATCAAGAAGTTCTAAGATGGCAACTGGCAATGCAAAAGGAGATCGGAGACAGCGTTTCTCATGATAGTATCAAGGAGTACCTTTGGAAAACACTCAAGAGTGGGCAAGTAGTGCCAGGGTAAAATTCTTGTTTTGGCCTGTGATGCGGAGAAGCTCATCGGTAGATGTCTAGTTACGGCCATGGGGTCTTACGCAATCCAGACCCTCGATTTATAGCACTCCGAGAGTTCTGCAACTCCAGACCTGAGCTTAAAGATAGCCCTATTATTCAGCTTGTGAACAAGGTTATTGGTTGAGGTTTTATCATCATCATCGTGCTTCGTACAGATCACGTTTCTCCAGACTTCACAAGTTGCTCCGGATGTGCTGAAAGAGCATGGAAAGGTGTGTGGCTATTTTTTGCCCCTTACTCCCAATAAATTTCTTTACACAGACCAAAAATCCGTATCCCAACGTTGATGCCACTTCAGGTTTGTTATTAATGAATTTATCAGTGACCAGTCTATAATATCGTGATCATGTTTAGGCTGCGTTTTATACCATTATGGTTTAACCGAGTTTAAGGTGAGCCGTCACCTGGACCAATTTTGACCACTGATACAAATGATTTGCACTTCAGTACTATACAGTTATATTTGGTGTCTCGAGAGGTTCGTGCCTGAATAATCTGAACGCCGTTTTCTCATAGTTTTGACAGCCCTCGGCGCCTTAACTCAACTTGTTTGGGCTCGGGGTGAGTTAGCTAAGTGTGTGCCAACGTCATGTACTAATATGCCCTTTCATAGCACTCGGTTTGCCTCTTGAGAGACCAAAGTGTATGTTGTGCCTCTCGTCTCTAATCCTCCCGTTCTGATCTTACATGCAGCATACTCCATGGATGCTCTTGAAAAACTTATCAAACATTGAGTGTGGTCCTTGTCATTGGGTTGATACTAGTTTTATACAAATCTGGAAGTCCATGGAACAGTATACAAGGGCTGACCTAGAATGGAATAATTCCTAAATAAGATGTAGAATTCAGTAACAGAGTTCACAGAATTTCCCAAATCGGAAGTCCTATAGCCGAGAAAATAAATAAAAATAGTAACACCTCGAGAAGATGAAGGAATGGATGAGAACAACGAGCCCAGAACAAGAAAGCATGACTTAAAATCTCCGGCTTTGGGGGGGCTGGCCCAGTTGCTGCGGTTGTCCCGGCCCCTGCGTTTGTGGAGGCGGGCGTGCCTGGTGATATCCCGCAGGAGGACCATGTGCAGGACCTGTAGGCAGGCCGCTGCGTACTTGTGGTGGAGGTAGTCGCTGACCAGGCCCCGGTCCTGGGCTTGGGCCACCATAAATTTGAGGCGGAGGGGGTCCGTACCCGCCAGGCTGACCAGGGGGGTATCCACGCGGCGGCTGAGGTTGGGTATACGGCGCGGGAGGGCGAACTATGGGTACTGACTGTGAGTGTTGTGGAGGCGGACGTTGTTGGAGCGGCTGCTGAAGTGGCTGTTGTTGCGGGGGAGGGGCCTGGCCGGGGCGAGGGGCAGGAGCACCTGTGGGACCAGGATCACGGAGGGACACTGGCGCTGGACGGCCACCCGGCCCTGTAACTGCTGCAGGGGGTGGGGCATTCTTCTCTGCAGCTTTCATAATCTCGTCACTAGAAGAGTGTTGACACAATATTCGTAAGATGGTCTGAACGCAATAAGAACAGTCCTACTCGAGAAGATTCAAAGCCGCACAAAGTACAACCCATTCCACGCAGTCCTCATTACCTTCTCCCAATGTTTGCCAAACTGCTTTCTCCTCGGGGGTTTTCCCTGTGATACTGATTCGAGTACCACCACCATTGGGACCAGGGGGATTCTTTTGAATTTTCCCAAACTCAATTCGTTTTGGTGGAATATTGTGACCAGCATAAGCGAAATAAAACATGCTCCAAAATGCTGCATTGGGATTAGGCTTGGAAATCTGGAAGAGAGGAAGATCTGGGGAATCTGGGGAAGGGAGAGAGAGCTTGTATATTGGAGAGATGACACCAGTGTTGGCAATAGACCACTTGAGATTACGCGATGCTTCACAGCGGACAACTCGAGAAGCTGATGAAGAGGAATGACCCGGATCAGATGCAGACCCCTTTCCATTTTCCTTACGAGGTGGGAATAGTTTCGCGACGCACAGATCGCCTTGAGGAGAGGGTGTCAGGAGATAATTCTCAGCATTCTGCCAGAAGTAAATCAGGATTAGAATAAGCTTCTCTTAGAGAAGACATGCATACGAAATTGGTATGAAGATATGAATAAAGTATGTTTGAAGGTTGACCTGGTTAGAAGTGAATGATTATTGGATCTATAAAGAATAGGAGATTGAGTACCATGAGGAGTAACAATTAAAGTGGGTAAATGATTGGGAATGGGGGGGTGGTTGGGAGAGGTATAAACAGCATAGATAGCTATGCAACACTATGAGTATATGATATTTTATATGAAAAAGTAAGATACTGACCGGCCATGATAAAAAGAACCAGAAAGTCGAGATCACTGCCAGTGTTGTCGATAACGACCCCGCCGCCGTAAAACTGGTTGTACGTTCCACGTGACCCGTAACCACGGGTGACAGATCGGTCACAAGTCTTGTTCATCGATTCTGACTGTGAGCGTGGGCGGGGGCGACAGTGCCCAAACATTGCTGGTGACGGTAGGACTTCACCCAGTATACATTTACTAGATTATCGCATCTCGTTGACGACTCCATCATGAAAAAGCTTCAAAAGACTTTAGTTCGTTTTGTTCACCTTGATCTTAAACAACCATTTCTGACACTTTACTTCTTTCTTCAGCTCAGAAAGAGCTCACAGGATTCTAGTTCTTCCAAGAAGGAATCCAAATCCTCTAGCGCCAATTCAACCGCAGTTCCGCCACCTCCACCTCCTAATACTGCCAAACCCCTTCCCGTCCTAGGCAATTCCGCTCCTAACAACCATCTAAATGCGACCAACCACGTTGTCCCTTCCCAAAGCCCTTCCTCATCTAACCGAGCTTCTTCTCCAGTCTCTGTAGGCCTTAGCATTCCCGATCGCAGATCCTCGGCCGATAATGGGTCTCCAGCTCCACCCATTGTTGTCGTGAGCGCCGAAGCACCTGATGCATCTCTTCGTGCTGGTCACTTCGGCGGTGCTCCAGAGAGGCACTCTCTTGTTGATCATGGCGGCACCACTCCTCCACGCGCAACAACTTTGAATCGTCTTCGGGCTGGACCCAGAGATACCATTCCTATGGTAGGCAAACCGCCACGAAAGCAGCGGAGTAGTCGTTTTGTCGTCACTGAGAAAGTTGACATAGAACGTCTTCCCCCTTTCATGGGTAAATTTGGTCAACTTTATACACAGGTCTTTTCTTACTTTTGCCTCAGAAACTCCACCAAGTGAACGACCTCAGCTCTTCGTCAAAAAACTGCATCAGTGTCGTGTCCTTTTTGATTTCAATGATGCGAGTGCCGAGCTTAAAGGGAAACAGATCAAAGCACAGACGTTACACGAAATGTTAGAATATATAACAACTCAGCGTGGAGTCATCACGGACAACATATACCCAGAGGTGGTCAACATGGTAGGTATCCTGTAGGGTTTGATTGAATCATCTAACAAGGTCGTCCCTCAGTTTGGCACCAACCTCTTTCGTTCCATACCCCCTCCTGTTAATCCGACAGGTGACGCGTTTGACCCAGAAGAAGACGAACCAGTCTT
>QLOJ01001342.1:4185-19873 GCA_003313625.1 Tricholoma saponaceum
ATTTCCACTTCATCGCAGTATATTTGTTTTATGACGGAAATTTGGCCACGTGTACTTTCATTAATTCCGATCCCGTGTATCACTCCGTAATTACGAAACTGGTTCCTTCCAATGAAAGCGAATTCTTACCAACAGAGTGTTGAGTTCAAGTTTGCCCCCACTCGGGGTGATTTTTGTGCCATCACATTTTTTACCTCCCAAGGAAGATCGTACTAAATCGGTCCGCACCTCCAGAAGATGAGTACATAGTACAAAGCGCATACAGCATATGGAGTCAATATCAGGACTTAAACGTAAGTACTTAGGATCAAATATGATGTTGTAAAAGAAAGGTCTAGACTCGAATTCAGTGACCTCTTCTCAAATGTCTGGCTGAAGGAATATCAGAGGTCGACGTTGAACAGGGAGAGTCGCGGCATACGCACATGATATACCACTAACCCGTGCTGATGAGTCGTTATTTGAGTTTATGATGACTGTCGTAGTAGTATTGCCGGAGTTGGTGTTCGTAATATGATGTGAGGCCCGGGTATCGACAGTATTCTGAATGCCTCCAAAACGTGACATCGTAAATGTGCCTTGAGATGACTGAATGTCGGGGAACTGTGGAGGTGGGCTCCTAGAAGGGAGAGAATGTGCAACTAATTTTGAGGCTGATAACCCACGAGAGTCCTCTGCTACACGCTCGATAACTTCATGCGCACTCGCCGAGCTTTTCTCTAATGCCGTCGGGTCGCTCTGATCATGTTCTACTGGGATACTGTGTGCTCGGAGAGCTTGCAGAATCTCTCTGTTTCGTGATGCAATAGTTGCCAAGTGTTCCTGAATAGTGATGTTCGACTGAAGCTGGAGACAATTGTATCAGATCAGAGCTATCTCTCTAACGTAGACCATAGTACTCACTCCCAAAAGACATAGCTTATATCTCAGAGTTTCTCGGAATTCCTGGATCTTTTGAAGGCTGTCTTTGCGAGTAATAATGCGCATAATGATAGTTTTTTTGACTTCTCTCTTCGCGAAACGTTCGATGGATGCCAATGTGCTGGGGAGAATTATGATTAACTTGATGAACGGCGATCATATGCGTTCACTCACTTGAGTAGCTGTTGCAAAATGGCGAGAAACTCCGTCGACATAACAGTAGCACTGGTACGGTCAGCAACAGTGAGGCTATGGCATAAAATGGCATAAACCAGGCCGCATCCGTCGCTCATGAGACTATGAAAAGCTACTTGGTTACTCTTAGCTTCCTTGGGGGTAGAACATCATTACTACGCCAATCCGACTCCACATAACCAAAAAAAGCTTACTTGGATGACATGCCTGATCTCGAGCGCCAACCCTGCAGCATCTCGAAGGAGCGGAATAGGCGCGAGGTGGGCAGCATCCCTCACTACGGTCAAAACTTGGTCTGAGCCATCTAGGACTAGCCTATGCGTGCGCGAAGTGGTTGTGAGCTTAGAAGGCATGCCAGTGCTTCCTGATTCTGGATTGTAAGTAAGGTGCTCGGGGTGTGATCATGGGGGATTATATACCTACACTGACGACAGGCTTTGTAGGTTCTTTAAGGAGTTAGATTAGAAATGATACATCCCAGAAATATTCCGAATGGGAGAATTAAAAATCTCGTGATTTCTGTCCCGAAATGCAGGAGAGTAGATGATTCTTCCGCACACGGCATACCCTTAAAGTTTACTGAAGTTGCTCGTGGAGGTTATGGCATCGACTCATCCAATCTCCATATGGAAAACGTCAGATCAAGAACGATTCTGAATGAAGATTCTTTTCAGATCAGAGTCTTTGACAGCGATCTTCCTAGCAACATCATAGTCTACTTGAACCAAGAAACCACATCAAGATCAGCCTCGAGGCCCTGTGCCAATATAAGCAACGATAATGGTCAGTTTAAACCTGTCCTAGCGCCATGCCGCGGCCCCAGCCAACCCACCTTCATCCACGTCCATGAGCGATCAATCCAGATAACATTGCGACTTGACATGTGTTTGATGAGGGCGTTCTATGTAGAAGCCACCGATAACCACCGATCCACCTGATCGGTCAGTTGTGAAAGGTAAGAGGAGTAGTTTGTCGGAGGTAAGTTGTCGGACTCAAGTACTACATAACCCTAAGAAGAAAGTAGCAGAGTAAGTTTTGTACACTTTGTTTATGGCTGTGCTACTACTAGCCTGAGCGTCTGGAGTTCAAGTTATTTATGTCCATGATCTGTGCCTGCGTTCGGAATGACGTCTGATAACTTTCCAAATATAGAAATACATCATCATTTCACGCTTTTTGCACACTTTCTTGACACTTTCGAAAAAAAAAACTAATCTCATTACACTCCGAAAGCACTGTAAACGCAGGCAAACTCATGGACATAAGTAACTTGAACTTCCAGGCTAGCATAGCCATGAACAAATGTATAAAACTTACTCGGCTACTTTCTTCTTAGGGTTACCAACTTGAGTCCGACATCCTCCGACAACTTACCTCTCACAAGTAATCGATCAAGTGGATCGGTATTGGTGGCTTCTACATAGAACGCCCTCATCAAACACATGTCAAGTGGTTATGTCACTATGTTGTGTACAAAGTCTTTTTGAATAAACGTGGATGAAGGTGGGTAGCATGGCGCTAAAACAGGTTTAAACTGACCATTATTGTTGCTTATATCGGTATAGGGAAGCCATAGGTACCGATTCACTAATAGTAAAGTAGTTTGGGGCGGTGCTCACTTGTCGTGGAATTCAGCCTGATAATTTGTGTCATCCGGGATTTGTACCGCTTTCAATCATATACGTCGCGACCCTGAGGGTCCACCAGGGTTCTGGGATTTAACGAGATGAGTATTAGGATGAACATTGCCTCAACATTGCCTTCCATAGTAGTAACGCCGACTTCAACGTTTTCGGAATCCGGATAATGGTTGGCAAACCCAGGGTTAGGGTTTGACTTGGAATTTTCACAGCCCTACAGCTATTTGCAAAACCGTAGGCCACTCAGGTTTGTCCACCTATATTTGTACAAACATCTATTTTTGGTAAAGCTGACTCATCGGATAAGACCCGAGCGTCATTTATAAGAGGAGGATTATTAGTTAATCATCTATGGCTTACCAAAAATGGATGTTTGTACAAATTTAGGTGGACAAACCCGTTTTTTTGGAGTGGCCTACGGTTTTGCAGATAGCTGTAAAGTTGCAACTTGAACATTCTGTAACTCCAGATCTCAAGCGTACTCCCTGCGTGTTCGAGGCTGAAGTTAGGAAGCGTCTTCGAGTTGACCTTTTTCCTCGGATCAGAGTCATCAGACATGTTCGCCTCTGATACCCTCGGGGTCGTGCCACTCTTGTGTCGGATGAGGTAAACTAGCAAAGCAGAAATGCATTGTGCTGTTGCGTTACAGAGGAAATCGAGGATGTTTTACCTCGATGACATGAATCGATGACATGAATGATGTTTGTTTTCCCTTCCGTTCTGGTTTACATCACCTTCACCAACAGTAATGCATCACCTACAGGACCTACACTGCATGCGCATCTTACGTCCCATTGAGTGATTATGCTTATATTGTTATCCTTGTGCGTTACTCTATCTGTTGCTCCCTTATTCCGACATTCATAGATCATACATAGATGATAGAACCCTTCCGTCACCCATGCGGTTTTTCGATCGGTTATCGATAATCCTGGTGTCAAGCTTCAATTTCTCAAGAATGGCATTTAGCCTTTCGCATTGACGTACTCTAAGTGGGCAGGGGGACGAATCAAGAGGCCCACCCGTCCATCGGTTGTATCTCACTGGTGCCGAGTTGGTTCGCTTTAGCGGCCCTCAGGCTTTCATCCGTTCTTGTGCCAATTCACAAGCATTCCCGAACCTGTGTGTTAGGCTCCACTTTCTTCAACATACCATACCTTCATCTCTAAGGACGTTTGGTTAGAGGGAATGGGTTGGGTGAGGTGCAGACGCTGCTGAACTTGCCTCGGTCCGGTAATCCGCTGAATCCAAACCGCAATCCCCGAGTTCATATAGATCAGCACATCCCCTGGCTCCTCTTCAAGCTTCAACATTCAACCCCAGCGAAGCATTCGTACCTCATACCTAGATCGTACTGGGATTTCATTTACAGCCTAAGCTAGTTCCATTCGCTGGCCTAGAGTGGGGGCGACGGTCCAAAACTTAGGATCACGAGGAACTTGAACACCGTGTGGTATGGGTACTACAGGGAGGCACATCAGAATTCGTGTTAGTGTGGAAGATAAGGGAATGTCGGCAGGGGTTAGGGTTGGGTAGCGGATGGATGAATCGGTTCGTTTCTTTTGTGCATTCTAATTTCCATCTGCTTATCTCCAATTGTGAATAGAAAGTATTCAGCGCCTATGCTATCGATATATGTTCGAGCACCCAGATTCCTGGCATCCCGCATATATTTTATCACATCTATGGGTTGGCGTTGACGGAATTTTAGCTTGGAGGCTGCGTTTAGTCGTGTTCGCTGGAGTCAGATGGACAACAACAGCCTGAATCTCATGATTACGGGGAATCCCATGCGGTGCGGGTACAAGGAGACGCCGTCTTTGTGTTGGTGTGGAAGATGACAAACCTGGTATCGGAGGAGAGGGTGATCGGACGATTCGGTTCGTGTCCTTTCATATTCTAATATCCATCTACTTATTTCTCTCATCTGTGAACAGAGTGTCTGATGTCATTAGCACTTGCTTTCTACTACCGTCACTACTGCCACCACCACCTCTCCCTGACCGGTGGTTACGGTTTCGGGTACTGATGAAAATATCGATATGCGTTCAAGCACAGATTCCACATCTGGTCTGATATCCCATATGGGTTTTCCCCCATCCATTACTTGGGCATTTTGGGGGTCATCGCGCTTGTGCTTCTAGTCGGTGTTGAACATTCCTTTAGTCCCCTTCGCCGGAGTCGAATAGGCCCGACGCCCGAAACTTATGCAGTGCGGTACAATGGAGCATCTGGTTTTTGTATTGGAAGAGAGAGTGATTGGATGATATGCAAATGGATGATTCGGTTCGTTTCCTTATATATTCTGATCCCCGTCGACTTATCTCTTCCACTTGTCAACAGGGGGCGTCTACCGTTGTTCCTTCAAGTTACCTCCTCCTTCTCCTCCATTGCCTCTTCCTGATCAATGACTATGACTGCGACTTCGGGTACAATCTTCACAATGAAAAACAAGATTGAATATCTTTCTCCTTTCAATTTCAGCTACAATCCCAGATATCATGTCTGCCCTCGTGCATATTGCCAATATTATTGCTAAATTCACTCAATGCTGAACATTCAAAATTCTATGATGTGGATGTGGACGTGGAGAGACGAAGATGAGAGTCTCTAGCTTCGTTAGCCATGCTATTCCTGGCCATTCTCAGGTAAGAGGCGGAGTCAGGGTTCGTCTACCTTGGATGTCAACACTCAGCACTCAGCAACTGAAAGACCACAATCTTCCAAGCATCTCTTTAAATGTATCCTATATAACACGTAACATTATGCTGATGCATCATTTAGCCAATTTTCCGTTTGTCCGACGAGCTGCTTCACTGCCTTCGATGGATAATGTTGCCGAGATTCTTCCGAATACATCGTGGCGAACAATCGTTCTGTGACCTAACCCTGGAACCTAAACTGGTTCTGATCTGCATTTCTTCTCACCCTCCCCGAGGCCCTGACCCTATCCTTATCCTCGGCCACGTTTTCATTTAATCGATCGGATGATCGGATGATCGGATGATACAAGATGATACAAAACAAACATGGCATCTGCCCTATGTCCGCCTGCAAGCTCCGTCCATGCGGCCCATTCTACTCGTGTTTCTTGATCACTTCACCAGATTTGACTTCACGATTAACTTCAAATCTATTATCTTCCTATCAAGCAAAATAACAAAATAATCATATCCACAATTACCACCATCTATTCTTATTGAAAGTTTACTGGCAATTGCCGGTTCCAGACGAAGTAGCTCAATTTCACCTTCCTTTAATCAACACGCCTTCTCCTGACACTGTCTCACGCCTCCACGACAACCAACTCAGGTTAGTTCATGGCCTTTTATTCTTATATTTACCCCGTTTGTAGAAACATCGCTGCTGTCATATCGTCAGTTAGCTGTCGTTTTCCTGCATGGTACTGCTCTAGTCTTATACGTGTGCTGTGCCTGTCGTAAGTATCGATCAGGCACACTCCAAGTGTTTCCGAACCTCCATTGGAGAATTTGGTTGCTGACTTACATGTTCTTCAGTGTTCGCTTGAGTGGCCTCCCACGACCACCCGTCCACGGATTGAATGGTTGACAAGAATCAGTACTGTTTCACTACTTCTGCAATGTTATACATATTTCTCGTGCGATGTATCCTTGCACTACTTTGGTTTCTGAAGTAGTTCTTGCAGTATGTTTGTTTTTTAACGTAGTGCCTGCGCACTCACATTAATTTTCGATTGCATTGCGTCTGGCACTCTCGGTCAACTGTTCGCAATCAATTGAATTCCGTGACATCGGCTTCCTTCCAGTTGAGCTTTTGGTCCTTGCCTGATTCCCAAAGCAGAGCACACGTCTAGGGGATAAGAGTATAAAGGGCACACAAGAAATAGAATCGATATTAAGACCTGATGTCAGGACTTGGAATAAAACTTAAAATCGTTGAAGGATCTACTAGTAGACTCGGATCCCCCGACCTCTTCTCGAATGTCCGTCGGCTGAAGGAATACTAGAGGTCAACATGGAGCGAAGAGAGACACAGGATACGCACATGCCCTACTACCCCGCTGTACTGATGAGTCGTTATTTGAGTTCATGTGATGAGGTACCTACGACGTTCCGATGAGACTAGCAAAGATGTTAACGCAAAGATGGTGAGAGACGACTGACCTGCATCCGACCGACGTGAGTCGTCTGCCTCGAGCACACGTTCACCCGTACTCCGAGTCGAACTTTGGGTGGTCTGCTCTGATGCCATCTGGTCTCTATCATCAATGCCATGTTGCATGTTTGGTTCTCGGATAGTTTGGGATGCCATTGCTACTAAATGCTCCTGAATGGTCATGCCCGACTCGAGCTAGAGGTAAATTGAAGGCAAATATATGAGACTGAAAACACCTCTTCGATGTAGACTGCGACGCACTCCCAAAAGACGAAGACTGCTTTTCAAAATTTCTCGAAATTCTTGAACCTCTTTAAGCCCCGCCTTACGTGTAATGATGCGCATGACCAGGTGTTTTGAGACTTCTCTCTTCGCGAAACGTTCGATAGATAACAATGTGCTGGGGAATATTATGACCGATTTAGCTCTAAAAGACAGACTGCATTCACTGCACGTGGACTCACTCCCGCAGCTGTGGTAAATTGGAGAGTAGTAAGACAGTCGATTTATCAGTAGCTGTACCGTCAGCAGTGAGGCTATGGCATAAAATGGCATAAACCAAGCCGCATGCATCGTTCGCCAGACCACGAAAAGCATCCTTGCTACTTCGAGCACCCTTGAATATAAGACGTCGTTCTTAGGACAAACGGACTTGAAACAGACCACATAACAAAATGCTCACTTGGATTTCTTGCATGATCGAAAGTGCGAGCTCTGCAGTATCTCGAAGGAGTGGATTAGGTGTGGTTTGGGCGGCATTCTTCACTGCTGTCAATGCGATGTCTGAGAAGCCTAAGGCTAGATCCTGGGAGTGCGAGTTGGTCGATGTGGGTGTAAAAGGCATGTTTTCCTGTAAGGTTCTCGGGCTGAGGACAATCATTTGGGGATTAATACCATGGGTTCTTCAAGGAGTTATATGATACATCCCGAGCATAGCATCCATTTAAAGTTTACTTTAGTTACTTTTGGAACGTACCTGCGGATAGTGCATGTCCAGTGCTAATTAATGCCGAAATTTGACCGAAATGAATGGCGACAGTTATGCTGTGAGGTCGCCCGTAGCCCTTGCTATCGTGAAGGCTGAAAGGGGAAAGACTTGAAACTGGATGGCATTTAATCGCTACGCCAAGCCAGAAGCCTGAGATAATCACATCAATAACTTCGTCAAGCGAATCATAGATTGATTTCATCGTGGCTCAACCGTGACTGCACATTCTACATTCTCCGTCCACTTCTTTTCTCGCCAATATGGGCCGTCCAAGTAGGGAACGGCTTCTTCGAAAATCCATCCACCATCTACCCAAGACCCCGTGCCAATCAGGGTGTGCAATCATTTAGTTTGTCGTCCAACAATCGTCCAATTCTTTTTTTTTTGAGGTATGATGTGATTTTGAGCCCCGACTGCCAATGAACAGCAGTACATCAGCCCGTCATACATTAAGAATAATCGAAGAGGAAGATAGGAATCAAAAGGAAAATACTAAGTATTGAGACCTGCGGTCGGAGGGTGACAGCTGCAGCATCCGTAATACACGTTGCAGGTAGTAGTCTTGATGTGAATATTACGTTGCGATGAATTGTTTTTTGAGTTCAAATTTGTTATCGCCTTATGTAATACCTTTTGAATCGGTGATTGTGATGTTGTGCGAGGTGTCTGCCACATTCTCATGGTCACCGACCCCATGTGTAACATGTACCGTCGAGGGTACTACTTTCGGCACTGCATCATGTGGGTTCACAACAGACGAGCTAGAGACTTCAAACTGAAGTTGGGTAGGTAGTTTTGGCCCTCTTCGTGTACTTTGGCCGTTTTCTGCTTGAGGATTTCGTTCTCGGGACCCTGAGGTATGCGAGGAATCGTCTTGCTTCCAGATATCACTTTCTAGCATATCCTGAATAGTAATATTTCAGTTGGTCAACAATCAGGCGCTCTCTGAAAATTTCCCCTACTCACGTCAAAAACCTTCAGGCTGTGTCTTAAATCGTCTCGGAGTCCCTGGATCATGTCCAGCTCGAACGTGAGCGACATCACTGCTTTTTTCACGAAACCTTCGACAGAGGTCAAAATTCTTGGTAGAGTTTTACAGTTAATTTGAGGAAATGAGACCACGATCTTATCGCACTCACTTGAGTAAATTTCGTAAACTATCGAGTAGTTGTCTCGACAAGCCAGCAGTCGTCCAACTGGGAGTTGAGTGCATGCACACAACAGTGTACACCACGACGCATACATAATCCGCGAGACGTCCAAGACTGTCAACGTTATTTGGTGCCCCCTAAAGACATCGAACGACGTTAGATGCCAAGTACACCACGAAACGACAATGAGCGTACTTGAATTATGTTTACGATCTCAAGAGCAAGCCCAGCAGCATCTTGTAGGTACGGAATAGGCGCAAGACGGACAGCTTCCTTTAAGACTATCAAAACCGAGCTGGAGCTGATTTTACATCCGGAATCCATGAGTACCAAGAAAATAATTGAAAAACGCTTGGTTGTAGGAATGGGTTTGGCCCGGGGGTTATTTGACCACTCGATACTTGTACATGCGTTCTTGGTCGCACCTGAATGACACGTGGAGAAGAGCGCATGAATGGAAGACCTTTGAAACCGTCATGCATATATATTATAGCCCCGAGACGGTGGTCATCGAATCTCTGCCAAAAGTATTTTTTTAATGCAATAGTGATCGCCAAGCGTGCCTTCATGTTCAGGCCTTCAGGTTCCACGAGGCATTCAGAATTGTTGGATACAAGCCAAGGTGATCAACCGATAGTAACAGGTACCAGCAACCAGGATGTTTGAAAATGACCCCAGCAACGTTGACTCGAGGTCTAGACATATCTGTGCCATAGTACCGACGCCGCAGCTGATAACATAAGCATAACTTCGTCCCAGATTCCGAGATATTTCTTTTAGGCAGTAGAAGTTTAATACTGATTACGGCCCCATGCTGAGTTTCATAGATCACATCGATGCAAGGGCAGGCACCTGCCTAATATCAATATTCCGTCCAGTGGGCATTTAGTTATCGATGCGCTCTCCGATTCTCGATAGAAGCACTAGATCAATGAGAGAATCTGCAGACTTGTCTCCATGTCTACGACACCAAGCTTCCGGACATAATACAAGATGTTGCTTCTCGGCTGAAATAAGATCTTAGATGAGATATCTGGCGTTTAAAGACCTGCTTTAACGAAACCGCAGCCTGTGACGCTAGTGGCATTTGGGGGTGGCTCCATTGTTCTCAGTCTGGTCGGACGAGATCTCATTGTCAAACGATGGCTGCTTCAGCAGTTCGTGGATGACAGCTACTTACCAGTAGAAGCTTTGATGATGAAGAGAGGCATCGTGGGAGTCCAGTTAAAACAAGGTTTCTGGGATGGTAGAGATCCTAGCAGCCAACAATTGACATCCTTGTACAACCTGGGGCCGCGAACCATGCGACATGACGGTGGACTAGTATAGATTCAAATGTGATCGTCCGGCGTCCGCTATTATGATGCCATGGAAACTAGAAACGTGGCCGCAAGTTCGCTAGCACTAGTGCTGTTGACGATTGTTAGCCTTTCAAATTTTTAACTCGTTGATGTTGACTTTGATGTTGACGACTTGAGAACGTCGTTTTTCTGTGGGTTTCTTATTGTCATATAATAGATATATAATCTGGCTCACCCCAAATATGATTGGCAAGCATTTGAGATATTATTGCGGCATATCAGTGAGCGTTGTGTTTTAGGCTCTCATTTACTTACTTTAATAGAAATCTCAACGCCATATACCTCTTGCGCCTCACCGCACCACATTCATTGTTCAGGGGTTTCCCTCAAGGCAGTAGAAAGGAAGCGAAATTCGAGGCTCAGCTCCGCGAAGATGTGGAAGAGCAAACCACTGTTAAAGGTGAAAAGTGTGTCCAGGACAGTCTGCTTATCTTGGTTGCCGGGCGGGGCTGATGATTAGATTCTCGTCCTTTATCACTTCAGCGTCTCAAGATTTTCACCTGGAGACAGGTTCCTGGACCCCTGTGTGCGTCGTGTGCATTATGCTAGGTTCTACGTCTCGTGCCGGGGTTTATTGCAACGTGTATGTTTGCCTAACGATTTGGGTAAGTTGCTCAGGCTTCTATCATCTCTGGTTCGTCTTTGTTTCCTATTCTAATTAATTTACTTTTGACTAGAAATTTGTCAACACTGGGATACCTTTCTTCACTCCTTTGGCGTCACTCAATGATTTCATCTAGAGATAGGTTGCAAATATTGTTGGACGTCCTTCTGAAGTCAAGATTCTTGTCTCGTTCATGGCTGAGACGATGGATTAGCGGTGCGGACACCGAAGGTCCCGGTCCACACGCATCATATCTGGGTTCATGCCACCCATGTCTCGCCAGATGTCAAGTGCCATCGTACATCATAACTGGTATTACATATTGTGGTTACGGCTATGGTAGCTCCATCTTCTATCCTCCTTTTTCAGCATTTCATACTGACATACGCTAAGTTGGCAGAAGTCTAAATCAAGAAGCCTGGTCGATCTATTTCAGGGGTGCATATCGGTTCGCTTCTGCGGCCCTTTTGTCCATGCCAGCTTATGAACGGTCCGGATATTAGGCTTCATTTCTTCAAGACGCCACGTTTTCACCAGAAGGTCATGTACCCCGTCTGTAAGGGGATCGGGGTAGTTGGAAATGGGGATGGGCAGTACGACGTTGTGTGAGGATCGTGTGGGCAGGCGCTGTTGAAACGATAAACGTGCACTATGTCTGGCTATCCGCTCACTCTGAAATGCAATCTGCACCTGGCCTTCCCAGCCGAATTCACGCTCGCCCTCTCAATCGCAACCCCAATGAGTACGACGTCCTCAGGCTGTTCAGAGTAACAATCTTAGGGACGGGTTTATCCGGGACCACGCTGGCTCTCTAGGCCAGAGACGATGATTGTGTTCGTCTACCTTAGACCCCAGCATTCAGCGGTCAGTGGCTACAGCCAACGAGGCTCTCCCAAACGTCAACATCTCTTAAGTTGAATGTACGAACGTCTCACGCAACATGAACCATTATGCTGACGCATCGTGTAGCTAATCTTCTCTGGTGATGATGAGTTGTCTTCAATGGAAGATTGCACAAGATTTTTTCGAGAACACTATTGCAAATATAATATCTGATCTGCATTTCTTCTCACCCTCCCCGCCGCCCTGACACTGTCCGTACCCTCGGCTACATCTTCCGTTTACTTGATCGAACGATCAGATAATCATCTCAAACTCAAACGTGACGTCCGCCCAGCGTCCGCTGTCACCCCATCTTACTGGTGCTTCTTCCTAGTCTATCGTCTATATCTATTTACATTAAAGTTTACAGGCAACTTCCTGTTCCAGGTGAAGCACATAACATCTTTCAAGATCTTGAAACATATCTGATCTACGAGACAAACAATAGCTGAAGAAGATCGATGTTCACTGGTGTTCACCTCCCGATCCTTCTCTTTGATCAACATGCCTTCTCCTGACATAGTTTCACGTCTACATACGCATTAATTTAGGTCAGTTCATCTAAGGCTTTTGTTCTTTGTGCGGCCCAGTTGACCACTTACGTCATTTATAGAAACATGTGTCTCGCTACCATTCCGTCATCGATCGGACCAAAACCAGGCACAGATTGTCGAAGGCGTATGTAACAAACTTCCATGTGGAGTCACTCGACCTCGCTGGCTGATCTACACACTCTTTAACGTGTGCTTGGTTTTGCCCTATGGAGACCATTCAGCTGGCCACGGTGAATAACCATTTTCTATTGTTTACACATTTCTCGTGCAACGCGTCTGTCAAACACTGGCCGAGCAGCCAAATAACGTGTCCCCGACGGCCAGTTCCTTGTTCAATAGCTATTTCCGCTTCATCACAGTATTTTTATCTTATGACGGAAATCTGTCAGTTCAATACCGTGTATCATTCCGCAATCATGACACTGGTTTCTTCCAATCAAACCCAATTCTTACCAACCGTTGGAGTCGGCTTTGGTCCTTTTGGATTCCAAAACAAAGTGTTGAGTTCGAGTTTGCCCCCACTTTGCTGCGATCTTTGTTCCACCACATTTTTCTCTCATGGAATATACCTCCCAATGCAGATTGTACTAATTCGGTCCACACTACAAAGCGCATATAGAGTCGATATGAGGTAAGTACTTAGGATCAAATATGATGTTGCAAAAGAAAGGTCTAGACTCGAATTCAGTGACCTCTTCTCAAATGTTTGGCTGAAGGAATATTAGAGGTCAACATTGAACAGGGACAATTGCAGCATACGCACATGAATCTCAGGCTGATCTGCCACTAACCTGGGCTGATGATTCGTTATTTGAGCTCATGGTGACTGTTGTAGTAGTATTGCCGGAGTTAGTGTTCGTAATGTGATGTGAGGTATCTATAGTATTCTGATTTCCTCCAAAAGATGTCATCACAAATGTGCCTTGAGATGACTGAATGTCGGGGAACTGTGGAAGTGAGCGCCTAGAAGGAAGAACATGTGCAAATTTTGCGTCTGATGACCCACGGGAGTCCTCTGCTACATGCCCGATAAGTTCATGCGCAGTCGCCGAGCTTTGCTCAGATGCTGTCGGGTAGCGTTGAGCATGTTCTACTTGCATATTATGTTCTCGGAGAGCTTGCAGAATTTCTCTGTTACATGATGCAATAGTTGCCAAGTGTTCCTGAATGGTGATGTTCGACTGAAGCTGGAGACAATTGTATCAGATCAGAGATATCTCTGTAACGTAGACCATAGTACTCACTCACAAAAAACGTAGCTTATATCTCAGAGTTTCTCGGAATTCCTGGATCTTTTGAAGGCCGTCTTTGCGGGTAATGATGCGCATAATGATAGTTTTTTTGACTTCTCTCTTCACGAAACGTTCGATGGATGCCAATGTGCTGGGGAGAATTACGATTAACTTGACGAACGGCGATCATATGTGTTCACTCACTTGAGTAGCTGTTGTAAAATGCCGAGCAACTCCGTCGGTATAGCAGTAGCACTACGGTCAGCAGTAGTGAGGCTGTGGCATAAAATGGCGTAAACCAGGCCGCATCCGTCGTTTGGAAGACCACGAAATGCATCTTGGTTACTCTTAGCTCTCTTGAAGATAGGACGTCGTTACTATGTCAGATGGTACCACAAGGTGCTTACTTGGATGACATTCATGACTACAAGTGCCAGACCTGCAGCATCTTGAAGGAGCGGAATAGGTGCGAGGTGGGCAGCATTCTTCACAACTGTCAACACCAGGTCTGAGCTATCTATGGCTAGACTCTGTGTGCTCAAGTTGGTCGTGGGTCTGGAAGGCATGCTTTCCTGTATGATTCTTGGTCGTAAGTAAGGTAATCTGGCTGTGACCATAATCATTATATACCTACCCAGATCTTGTGAATTCCTTAAGGAGCTAGTAATATGTAATAGAAATTTAGAATTAGAGAAAATCAAAAATCAGTCCTACCGTCTTGAAACGCGGACAGTGGGCACGTACATTCAAGGTTTGCTTAAGTTACTTGTGGAGGTTTATACCTTCAATGGGAAAATTGAATCGTTGTCGACTCATCCAATCACTGGATTCTAGGTTTGCCAAAGAATATTAGGATTACACGTAGGCATATTGTCTTGACCAAATGGAATTGACGACAATACCTCTAGGCCTACTCGCCACAAACGCAAATGGAGTAATGTCGACCTCGTGTATTTTGCATGTATCCGACGCAGTTTAAACAAACCATAAGGAAATGGAACCGGTGCGGATATTGCGTGTTCAGTGCTAAATGTGGAATACGGAAATGAATCCGTTGAGCGGCTATGTTAAGCGCTTTGTATTATATGGAGTTAGTTCGAGTTGAATGCTTGATTTCTCCTGTTACTGTCAAACCCGGGCTCGTAAACATTCTTGAATAGTTTGTGGAGCGAAATCCAATACTCTCCAGATAAGCCTTCTCTTAGATATCCGATAGACGCCTGAGGGGTCAAGATGATCTATCACTGGATGTGTTATAGCCACCATTTCGTTAGAGATGAAGAATTTAACTTACTGCATCAAGGCCAATCAGATGAGTTCAGGCCCGAGATTGGTGTGTAGGTCGGAAGGAGAATGGCTTGAAACCGGATGATATTCAATAATTTGCGAGAAGATAATCGCATTAATAACGACAAGCCGAACCGATCATAACACGGTGCAGCAGCTGGAGAGCGTGGTACCCGGCCGAGTCGCACTAATACCGATCACCCCACCTTTAGTAACTTTTCTGGCCCCACACAAACCTTGCGCCTTCCATCACCATCCTCCACTAATCCGCAATATCGGCACAGTTACCCTTTTATATCCCACGTTCTACATCTCAGACCCAAAGATGAGAAAGTCATCTTCGAAAACATGTTCATCAACCTAACTTTCAGTTTCCTATCTTGCGCAAATCTTGCGCATTCTCGCTCTTGCTTTTGTCCAAAACGCCTCTTCCAGCAGAAGCGCCACCTCAGCTTGTGCTTCAACATCATGTGAAAACGTAACCACATAGTTTTGTGGCACGGATGAAGTAGGAGAGTGCTTGGCGGTGAAGGAGAGGAAGCAGGGAGTCTGTAAATAGGTTATTGAGGAACACGGCATTGGAGAAGTGGATTTGAAAAGGATGTCTAGAAATTGGTCTTCAGTGGCGAGGCAGAATACTGATGGTAGGGAGGTGAAAATGGAGGAAGAACCGTTCTACAAGCGTTGTCAAATTTTAGGCGATATCTACGTGCGAGCGAAAGATACGTAGGCGAAG